>VSMD01028566.1:0-94247 GCA_008750895.1 Mirza zaza | reverse complement strand
TTGCTGGATATAAAATTTTTGGCCCACATTTTTTTTCCTGAGTATCTTGAATATGTTACTTTAGTTTCTTCTGGCATAAAGTGTAACTGTTAATACTAAAATGTCTGGTGATAATCTAATTTCCTTTCCTTTGTAGGTCCCATGCTCTTTTTTTCTAGATATTCAGAAGGATATTCCCTTCTTTTCTTACCCTTTACCTTCCTTCCTCTTTTTCCAGTAAATTTATTGGATTATGCCTTAGTGTTGGTTGTCCTGGGTTGATTGTCTTCATTATGCAGTGTGCTCTTTCAATTTATGCTTTCAAATCTTTATTTTTACACCCTTAAATTTTGGGAAATTTTTCTCAAATTGTAGTTTTTGGTTTTGTTGTTGTTGTTGTTGTTGTTATTATTATTACCTTGTTTCAGTTTTCTTCTTCAGGGACTCCTCTTATCTGTATGTTAGGTGTTCATTACCTGACTGCTTTCTATACTGTTTGTCACTTTCTCTCTTTCTATTGAGTCTTTATCCACCCTTCCCCTCATTTCTTCTTGACTTAAAATGTTTTTCTCTTTTCACCTATTTAAGGCACTGACTGGTTTTGGGTTTTTTGGGTTTTTTTTTTTTTTAGTTCTTCGCTTTTTCTAGTTTAGTCTTCATTTGTGAAGTGATTTTTTCTTTTATTTCTAGGTCTTTGAGGAGTTTGTTTCCTCTATCTAATTCTAATTTATGCTGTTGCTTTGTTATATCTTGGAGCATTTTGTTAAGGTCTTCTAACTAATTTTGAAACGGTAAGTTGCAGTTTGATCTGTTTTGTGAGCACATCTTTACAGGTATGATTTCATTTTCTATAGGAATGCTATTCTGTTTCTTATTCTTTTTTAAAATAACACTTTAGCATGGAGTTAGACATCATCACTTTTTCATTATCTGTTTTTTGGTGAAGTTAGTTTTCTTGAATTTTCAGAATAAGGTGGGATTTCAGGAAAGCTTTCCTAACTTGATAGAGCCTCCTCTTCTCTTTGTTTCCATGTAGTGTCAAAAAATATTGTGGCTTGCTTTCTTGGATTTCCTGGTTCTGTTTCTCTGCCCCACTTTTATCTAAAACATCTCTTTCCTTTGTCTCCATCGTTCCTGTCCTGCTCAGTTTGGAATTCCTCTTTGCAATTTCCCCGCAGTGCAGGACTTGGTCTGCCCTGGCAGATCAGTTTTGTAGGGGCTAGATGGTCCCAGCACCCTCAGACTTGCCTTACTGTAGACCTCTTAAACTTACCTATTACTGAATTTGGGTAGAAAGCCTCCTCGTTTGGGCTACAGTTCTCACCTCGGCCCGTTGTGCTTTTCCAGTGAATACCTGTCACCTATTCGGAGTTCTGCAGCCACTGTTCCATTGCCTCTGGTTTCCTCCTGTGCAGACGCCAGTAACATGCAAGCCTCTTGGCTAATGGTGGTTTGCTCCCACCTGCTTGTATTTCTGGGTTCATGGGGATGCCTTGTTAGTGAATTCAGCTGTGCATGTTGTTTCATGGGTTTTGCTATAAAGTTGCTTTGTGTGTGTTTCTGTGGAGATTCAGAGAGGTTGAAGAACTGTTTTGTTTCCACTGCCATCTTTCTTCCTAACCCCTTTAATTCCTCCAGTGTCTCTTACATACATAGTAGATGCTCATAAATATTGATATCACGCTGAAGAATCATTCCCATTGGCAGAGAATATTTACATGGAGATATTTTGTTTTATGTAGCCCTTTGGGCCTCAGAATTCCTATAGGGTTTTTTTTTTCCTGTCTTCGGGTAACTTAATAAAATAATGAATTCTTGAAAGAGGGATAACCTCAAATCAGAATTTTTTTACTGGTATCAATACTTCTTCGAAAAAAGCATATAGCCCTAGGAAGGCAAATATATTTTTATATCAAGTGCTAACTCTGATCAATTGATAATGACTTTCTGAAGCATTATGTTCAGAAGGCATCTAAGGCCACATCACAGCTCTCTGGGTATGTCAATCACCATGCTTTTGGCTGCAAGTAACAGAAAACCCAATTCGAAATGGCCGAAACAGTGAGAGCTTAATATGTTAAAATAACAAGTTCAGGGGCAGGGCAGCTTCAGAGCTGGTTAATTTAGCAACTAGGTGGTGTCATCTGAGACCTGGTTCTTCCCATCTTTTCTTTGCTGTCTTCCTCAGCATGGTCTGCTTTTTGCCTTCAAGGGTACAAGATTCCTGCAGGTATTCCTGTGGGGAGCAGAGAAGATAATATTTTTGTCTTTGTCGCCTTTTAATCAGTAAGGAAATCCTTTCCCCAACTCCTGTCTCTAACCTCAACAGACTGTCTCCATTGGTTCTGTCCTTAAACCAATCCCTAGAAAGGAAAATAGGACCACCGGGATTGGCACAGACTCATGGAGATGGATCCCTCAGTTGTGGGAAAGAGGGAACTCTGATACCTGTATCAAGGTCAGGGCTATGCTAGCAGGGCAACAGAGGAAATTGGCTCCTGGAAAAGCAATGGCAGTGCTCACTATAATGAGAAGGAGTGTCATGATCGATTAACTGCATCTGCAGTGGGCATAGGACAGAGATGTAGTATCATGAGGTCATGTATTTGTTGCACCTGATGTGATTCTTTACAGTTTAAAAAAAATTTTTTTTCCACATATGTTGCCTCTATTGTTGGTCAAAACTCTCCTTGACCTGAGTAGCTCAGGGGTTATCATCCTTCTTTTATAGGAAGGACACTGGGAGCCAGTGGAGAGGCAAATCGATTTTTTGTACAAGGTCACAGAGCCAGAAAATGACAAATCAGGGTTTTCTGCCTCCAGGTCTAGTATGCCTTCTATTTTCCCATACTTTCCCACCCTGGTGGCTGGCTAAAACCCAGGTTCCTTTCCCAGGGAGTAGGAACAGGCCCTAGAAGGGGAGCTGGGAGGTTATTGAGGGTTGGTCTCCTCAGTATCACAGTCAAGACCTCACCCGGCAGGAAGCCTTTCTTTCTTCATCTTTTTTTGAAAAAATAATAGCTTTACTGGGATATAATCCACATACCATGAAGGTCACCTTTTAAAGTGTGCATTTCAGTGGTTTGTAGTGTCGTCCCAGGGTTGTGCATCCGTCACCCGTGCAGCCTTCCTTTCTTAGCAGCCATTAACTTTGCTTCTGGAGTAGGGAGGTAGACAGAGGAGCCTAATAATGGCTCCCTGAGCTCCCAGATGTCCTCCCTTCCCAAGGGACAAATCCCTAGAGGGGTTTGGGTTTGCCATTCGAATGTATGCTGCCTCCGGTAGGGAGAGTTGGTGAGGAGCTAGAGGACATGCCTTCCCACCTAGACGGGCATCTCTGCAAACTTAGTTCCTGCCAACTGCCGCCAGGCGGGAATACAGGGCTGAGCTCGCCAGGTCCTCTGGTTATTCAAGAGAAGCTGGGCATTCGGATCTTTAAGAGAACTTTCCAGGCTGGTCACAGTGGCTTACACCTGTAATCCTAGCACTTTGGGAGGCCAGGGCGGGAGGATTGCTTGAGGTCAGGATTTTGAGACCAGCCTGAGCAAGAGCGAGATTCCATCTCTACAAAAAATAGAAAAATGAGCGAGGCATGGTGGTGCAAACCTGTAGTCCCAGCTGCTTAGGAGGCTGAGGCAGGAAGATCACTTGAGCCCAGGAGTTTGAGGTTGCTGTGAGCTAGGCTGATGCCGCTGCACCCTCGCCCGGGCAACAGAGCAAGACCCTTTCTCAAAAATAAGAGGGAGTGGGGAGAACTTTCCAGATTTTTAAACATTGGCTATCTATGCTGGTTTTGTTTTTGTTTTTAATTACTGTGTGTGGTCCCTTGTAGACTGACGATGACCTTAGACCTGCCGTTTTTGAGACCTCTTTTCATTCGTTTGATTTCTCATTCTGTTTCATCTATTTCCATGACATTTTTTCCATTCATTTTACTCATTTATTTATTATTTCATATCACCAGGGAGTAGGGCTTTCTGCGTGTGTCACAGGAGCCAGGTTTTAGAAACCTAATACCAGATACGCCCCCAGAAGATCCATAAGGGGAATACAGTTGTGTTCCTAAATGTTAAGAATAAGCAGTTCCGTGAAGGAGAGAGGGCCTGTGATGAGGTTTACGAGATGTCTGGATCACACGTAATTGTCTTCACACACTGTCACGGCGTTCGGATGAGATGGCTTGATTTCCCCACTTGTTCCAGAGTCAGCCGCAGATGTTTTTGTTGTTAGCACTTCTACACAGGCTTCAGCAGATGTCTCCCAAACCCAGGTGCTCCCTGTACAGCGTAGGCACAAACCGTCTCCTCCCGTCTTGTCTTGTACCCTAGCAAAAGAAGGAAACGGTCCTTTCGATTGGACAGTGCTTAGCTGTTTCATCCATTAACTCTTCGTTTTTTTTATACCAACTCTGTGTTTTAGAGGTGTAGAAACTGGGGCTTAGGTTTAGCAAATCCCTGGGGCCGCTTACCTGGCCAGTTGCAGAGTCAGTTTTGAATTTGGTTTGCTGACTTCACAACCAGTGTTCTTCTCACTTCCTTTTGCTTTCATGTGCTCGTGATCATACTTTTGCCTGACTGGAGTTGCCTGACCCTGGCTCTTCAAGTTGAGTTTTAGAGATTAGAAAAACCCACTTCTGGGAGGCCGAGGTGGGCGGATCCTTTGAGCTCAGGAGTTCGAGACCAGCCTGAGCAAGAATGAGACCCCATCTCTACTATAAATAGAAAGAAATTAATTGGCCAACTAACATATATATAGAAAAAATTAGCCGGGCATGGTGGCGCATGCCTGTAGTCCCAGCTACTTGGGAGGCTGAGGCAGCAGGATTGCTTGAGCCCAGGAGTTTGAGGTTGCTGTGAGCTAGGCTGATGCCACGGCACTCACTCTAGCCTGGGCAATAAAGTTGAGACTCTGTCTCAAAAAAAAAAAAAAAAAAAAAAAGAAAAACCCACTTCATCTCTGCCATCCTAATGTTTTCTGTTATTAAAAGATGTTTTTATTAGGACTCTTTTCGTTTGCAAGTGGCAGAAACTCATCTCAAAGTTGCTTACACAAAAAGGGGAATTTATTGGCTTCTGTAACTGGCAAGACAGGGGGTATACTGCTTCAGGCATGGCTGGATGCGGAGGCTTAAATGTTTTCAGTAACTTCTGCTTGGTGCTGTTTGCTTCTCCTTAGAAAGGCTTCCCCCAACTCCTAACGGCGACAAGAGGCCTCCAGGTGTACTAGGCTTCCTTATCCCAGCTTGGCAGCCCCAGCAGACAAAATGAGGCTCTTTCCTGATACTGGGCCAACGTCTCTGCCTCCTTTGGGTCATGCACATACCTCTAAATCTTTCCTACGGTCAGGAACATTTCATAGTCTTTGGTATATGGGTCAAGTCCCCACTCATGGAACAGAGGGCAAGGCCATCTCCCCTAAACCTCATGGACCAACAAGGGGAGAAGGCTGATTTCCCCAAGATCAGGGTATGGGTTCAAGAAAAAAGGAGTAATGAAGGCTACACACACAATTGCCTGCTTTTCCATTTAAAACAAGAGGTATTTAAAAATTTGTTAAGTGTCCTGAGGACCAAGAAACACCCTGAACAAGGATCTTGACTTTCAAAGAAAAATCAAGGGGCCAAATACAGAATTTTAATACCATTTCACAAAACCGGTAATCTGTTATCAGCAGTTCAGATAATTCTCTTTGAAAAAGAGAAGGATCATTGGGACATTTTCCAAACCCATATTTTTCATAATAGAAAAGGAAAGGGCGAGCTTTATTTTCCCATGCATGACTAATATATGTACAATATAGATTTCCTAGGGTCTTAACACAGCTTCCTAGTAGAGCAATGCTTCATTTATCTGACATCATTAGGGAGTGGAGTTTTCTGTATGAGTGGATTTTGCAGATATGTCTATGCTTTTACGATTTAAGTCTGTTTAAAAAAATCTTTCTTAAATCACCTTGTTGCATTAACAGAATACACTGATACAATAAACATAAATTAACATTTTCTAAGCCATTTTACATCATGCATCTAGAAGTTGGGGTATTTGTTAGCAGGTGTGAGAATTTACAGAATAAATACAACCTTTCTTTTCGAGACCTGAGTTAGGAGGGACCATAATTTTTTATAAGAAAATAAACACAAGTATGTTATGGAATAGAATGAAAAATTCTTAGGATTTTTTAGATGAATCCTGAATTGATCAGGCCACCATCTCTAGATCCCACCTTTCCCTCTTTTCCAATCCCTTTCTCCCATTCATATCTATGTACCTTTAGGGAAAAGTAGACCTGGAATACACTTAGAGTCTACTGAGGCTCTTTGCTGCTTTACCAAATGTCTCCAAACTATAGTGCTTTTTTCCCTTATTTAGTATGTGTTGTCTTGAGCAGTTCTCCATCACTGCTTAGTCTTTACATTATGCTAGGGAATAATTGGGCATTGCCAGGAGAAACCAGATAGTCAAGCGTCTTAAATGAATAACACTAAAATCTACCCACAAACCTAAATCAGTAGACTTGGCAAGACAAGGGTTCCATTCTTTTTCTGTAAAATAAGTTTAAGGCTTTGTGACTAGTCCAGTGGAGACTCACACTGGGAAGAGATTGGTGAAGTCTTTGAGACTCTGCCCACCAGATACGTGGGATACCCATCAGCCTGGTCACTGATTCCAGCCCCTGTCCCTGTCCCTTATGAGGATGTGGGTTTTCTATGCTTTCTTGACACTAGTGCAGAATGTGACCCACCCATCACTGTGAGCATCCTTATTTCCTGCTCTTTGGACTTTTCCTCCAGACAGGTGCAGGGCATTGTGGCCTGGCTATTCATGACTATTCAAAACTCGTGGCTTTGATCATGAGGATGAATCGCTGTTGGCCTCCAGTGACATCTGCCTGCCATATTTGAAGGTCAATCCAAGCAAAAGTCCAATTGTATTTCTCATGAATGGTGATTAAAATTTATTTAGTTGCAGAAACCTTTTTTTCACTTTTATTTTGAAATAATTTTAGACTTACCAAAAAAAGTTGCAAAAATAATCCTCTGTACCCTTTACCCAACTTCCCCTAATGTTAACATCTTAGATAACCATAGTTCAGTTATCTAGACCACAAAATTAACATTGAACCAATATTATTATGTACAGATTTTATTTGAATCTCAGTTTTTCCCACAGAAGCCATTTTTTTCTGTTCCAGCATCAAATCCAGGATCCTATATTACATTTATTTGTTATATCTCCTTAGTCTCCTTAGATCTGTGACATTTCCTCAGTCTTTTCCTTGTTTTTCATGACCTTGACACTTTGGAAAAGAATAGCCAATTATTTTGTAGAACATTCCCCAGTTTGGCTTTGTCTGATGTTTTCTCATGATTAGTTTGATGCACTTGGGCAAGAGTAACACAGAGTGCCCTTCTCGGCGTATCATATCAGGGGTGCAATATTGACATCTTGTTACCAGTGATGTAACTTTGATCACCTAGCTAAGGTGATATTTGCCAGATTTCTCTACTGTAAAGTTATCTTTTTTCTCTTTGCAATTAATGAGTATCTTTTGGGGAGATACCTTGAGACTCTATGCATGCCCAGTTGTAGGAACGTTTTCTTCAAAGGACATGGTATGTGAAAATCTAGCATGGAAACCACGTAGAAGTGAGTTGTGTTGATTGAAATTGACATGAGGTGGTGCAGCAGCCCAGCTCCTCCCACCTCCCTCCCTGAAACACCCAGCCACTCTCCTCTGTTGAACCCCTAAGCCTCTGCGGAGTGCTGTTTGCAAACCATGGCTCTAGGTTGTGGTTGTCATGATTCTTACATATGCTATAAGCCCCTGCACTCAAAATGTTCTACAAAATGATTTTCTTCCATGTGGAAATAAGCAAAGTTAGATCTAACTTAAAAACATGAAGTATACCAGATACCAATCAGCAAACATTTATTTAGCACCTTCTGTATAACAGTCACTATGCTAAATCTAGAGAACATAAAATTCACGAAACACATAATCTCTGCCCATCAATCCTGCATATTTTCTTTCGAACAGAGAAGGCTTTATAATCTAGATCCAAGGAAGAAAGATGAAGGGACAAAACAAAATACAAAATTGGCTTTTGGGGGGAAATATATGTGAGGATTTTTTGTTCTTTGAGTGAGTGCGGGGACCACTTTGAACTAACTGGCCACCATGTCTTGGTCAAAAACAACTGTTCCTCCACCCCCCTGGAGATGCATATATTTTTTAGCAGAAAAAAAAAAGAAAGATATAAAATTCTAACAACTTCCCTCTCCTCTACTCCCCTGCCCTTCCAAAAAAGGACTCACTCTTTGATGTCTTTGATTCTCTTTCCCATATTTGAAAGGATCCAAATCCTTGTCCTTCATGGATGAGGTGTTTTTCCGCCGTCCATAATTACATTATTATTCCAGACACCCTCGGAATGCTTCTTGCTGAGGAGGGAGGATTAGGCCAGGAAGGCCGGAGCAAGCGTGCCGCTAGTCATCTGCCCTGCGCCTGGCACGGGAGATTATGCTTCTGGAACCGAGGTTTCTGGCAGAGCCTTTTTTACTTAATTAGTCTCTTGTCTCTTTTCCCTGCATGACAGTGGCAGCATCCAGGACGCACCCCCTTTTAAATGAATGCAAATGCCTCTAACGAAGTTTTATAATCGTTCCTTTTAAACAAATCAGAAAATTTGTCAAAGCCGCCCTAGTCGCAAGGAATTCAAAGGTGGGAAATGCCTTTTAAAAGCATATGTTTCTCAAGAGAGGAAAGTAGCAAATACCACCCCTTTAAATTCTGTTTAACACGAAGCCTTTATGGAGCACCGCTCCTGATGGTTCTGCACAATTTAACGCTCTTTTAAGTGAATATTATTTAGCTTCTTCACGCGAGTCAACGCGGCCTCGTGGACCTGTCCATTTAGATGCTGATCACAACCAGAAGTCAACGTATAAAATGGTTACAATTTAATTAACTGGCGATAGATCTTATGCAGTGTCAGGTTAAAGGGAATGTATAAATAGTGCTTTATGAACCAGCCTCTGCAGAAAGTGTAGACACCAGCCATTCTTTCTCCTCTCTCATGGGATGAGTTATAGGATGGCCCCATTAACTGCAAAGGAGTGTGAGATTGGGTGGAGGGAGGGACCCATCATTAACGCACTGACTGCCAAGTGAGTTGTATTTAACTCAGGCTAGTTTTGAGCCCGGGGCCCCGTGAAGCAAAATCCTGCACTTGGTTCATGAAAATCTTACTTGTTGATGTTCTTATTGTTACAATTAGTATTGACGACTTCATTCTAAAAACGTGGATTGCGTTGCACACAACTCACGTACAGAAAACAATAAAAAAAATAACAAATTAGAAAGGATCATTTTGTCTTAATAAAACACCGTGGCCCCAGGGAAATTTTTTTTCCCCTAGTGTAGCAGTCCATGTGTTAAACAGCTGTGTCCAGCCAATCAGCCTTGAAGAATTTGACTTCAGAGGTCAATAAAGATTCCTGGCACTGTTAATTTCATTTTTATGGGACACCATGGAGACTCATCAACTCATGCCTTGTCTTTGGCTTTTAATGGAGAAAGGAAGCGAGAAAGTTTTGACGGCGCATAAGGATGTTCGAGCTGACGAACAAGCATTAGTTCAACCTATTCACCTTACGGGTGGAGAAACTGAGTCCCAGAGCAGGGAGGGGCCTGATCTCGTGACACTGCCCAGCAGCACCACACACTGCTGGGGAGGTCAAAGACCTCAGGGCAGCTACTCAAAGCCTAAAATCCTTGAGAGTCTTAACTCAAATTTCTTGTCACTTTCGGAGATGAGGCTCTTGACCACTGGGGTGCCTTCATTCCACAGCTCTGTGTTTAGCACCAGATAAATGGAGATGTGTTCTATTGCCCTTTTTCCACCAGCCAGGCAGGCCAGAGGTGAGAGCTGTATTCCTAGGACCTGAGGCGCGTATCTCCCGCTGCCTTAGTAAAATGGAAAGAACCTGAGGTCTCAGTGCCACGCCCTCTGTAAATGATAGGCAAGGTTTAGGGCATGGACTCCCGTAGTTCCCATAGGGTAGTGGTGCTTATGTTTTTTGTTCTTGCCTATTAATTGTTTTCCCTGCCCAGCTGAAAGCTCACAGGGAATGTTCCTACCTATCTAGCCCACTGTTGTGCCCCCAGGGCTAGCACAGCACCTGGCACTTGGTGGGAGCTTTATGATTATTGTTCAAGAATGAATGAATTAATTAGCCGGGCATGGTGGCTCATGCCTGTAGTCCCAGCTACTCAGGAGGCTGAGGCAGGAGGATCGCTGGAGCCCAGGACTTTGAGGTTGCTGTGAGCTACTCTGACGCCACGGCACTCTAGCCCGGGCAACAGAGTGAGACTCTGTCTCAAAAAATAATAATAATAAATAAAATAGAATGAATGAATTAACCTCAGATCTGTGAACCTTCATCTGTAAATGGGAATGACACCTATCTACCCTATATGGGGACAAGTGAGATAACATATATGGAAGACCCATGAGATACACCATAAATGTGAAGAGACGGTCCACAGGAATTACTGGTGGTATCGTGATCTCGTAGGCTTTAGCTTTTCTTCCCATAATTTCCCTCTGACAAGGAATGCGTCTGGGTTATTACCAGTAACATTGACTGACAGTATCCTGCTTAGAATTCAAGACCCCTAAAGTTTAAAGAAACCTCACACACGTTCCTCTCCCCCAGCGTTACAGATTAGGGAGGGGCCCAGAGAGGTTGATTGACCTGCCTGGCATCATGCAGGAAATCTGGCTAAGCCAGGGTCCCTGGGTCCTAGGTCCCCTGATTCTGTCTCTCTCGGCTCAATGCATCACGTCTTCATTCCCATTGGAGAAGCTGTGGAGTATTTAATTAACTACAGTCTGAGATGTGATCTGTGTCAGAGCTCATTACTGTGGTGGGCTGGTGGGTGTTCTCCAGTGCTACACCCCGTTGTAGTTCAGCAACCCCAATTAACTCCTGTACTGAAGACGGCCCAGCCGGCGGGCAGCACCAAGGGCCACTTGAGGGAGGCGCCTGGATTCCCCTAACGCCACTCGCATGCGCTCTTCCCCGCCTCAGTCTGACCCACTGTCCTGCCACTGAGCTCCCTGCTGATGCTGAACAGAAGCCGTAAGAGATCGAAAAGCATTTCCCACTGGAGAGCCACAAGATCATTTTGCCCGGCACTAAGCTAGGCTCTGGCTGATCTCCCCGGAGGCTGAACCGCCACAGGATCCCACCAGAATCAGGAATAAATCCTTCTTCTGAACTAGGCCCTGTTTTTATTCTTTTAATGTTAATATCAGGAAAGGCAAAAGAAGGCTGGTGAACTGGTCCATAGTAAGGAAAATGAAAGAGATATAACAACCAAATACGATGCAGAATCCCTGATTGGATCTTGGTTTGAGGGGAAATTAGCTATAAAAGCAATTTGGAAACAGACAATAACAAGGGTTGACAAGGATATGGAGAAGTGGGAATCCTCAGACATTGCTGGTAGGTCTGAAAAATGGTGCAGCCACTTGGGAAAACAGTCTGGCATCTCTCAAAAGGTTGAACATAGAGTTACTATATGACCCAGCAATTCCACTTCTAGGAATATACCCTTGGGAAATGCAAACATATGGCCATGCAAAATCTTGTACATGAATTTTTCATAGCAGCATTATTCACAGTAGACAAAAGGTGGGAACTCAAATGTCTACTTATAATATGAATGGATTTACAATATGTGGTCCATACATGCTCTGGAATATCATTTGGCTGTAAAAATGAATGAAGTACTGGTACACACAACAGCATGGACATACCTCGAAAACATCATACTAAGTGAAAGAAGCCAGACACCAAAGGCCACACATTGTGTGATTCTATTGATATGAAATGCCCAGAATAGGCAAATGCATGGAAACAGACAGTTGATTGATTAGTGGTTTCTAAGGGCTGGAGGGAGGGAGAAACAGGGAGTGACTGTCTTAGTCCATTCCGGCTGCTATAACAAAATGCCATAAACTGAGTAGCTTATAAACAACAGAAATTTATTTCTCTTGTTTCTGGAAGCTAGGGAAGTCCAAGACCAAGGTGTCTGTTGAGGGTCTCCTTTCTGGTTCATAGATGGTATCTTCTTGCTGTGTCCTCGTATGGTGAGAGGGGGGGAAGGGGAGAGGGATCTCTCTGGGGTCTCTTTCCTAACGGCATTATTCCAAGTCCTCATTACCTAATCACCCCCCAAAAGGCCTACCTCCTAATACCATGACTTTAGGGTTAGAATTTCAACATATGAATTCTAGGGGAAGGGGCAGGGGGAGGAGGGGAGGGAAACACATTCAGATCATGACACTGATAATGGGCACAGAGTTTCTTTTTAGGATGATAAAATTAATCTAGAATTAGAGAGTGGTGATGTTTGTACCACTTTACGAGAATACTAAAAACCACCGAATTCTTTTAGAATACTAAAAGAATTTTGTACTTTTGTACAAAATTGTAAATGTTATGTTATTGAATTATATGTCAATTAAAAAATAAATAAAACGTAATTTGGGGACAATGGGGACATTTGAATATAAAGATAATTATTAGATAATAGTTTATATCAGTGTGATAATAGAATTGTGGTTACATAGGAGAATGTTCTTTACCTGAGAGATGCATGGTGACTTACTCAGTGGCCAAGGGTCATGACATCTACAATGTACTTTCACGTGATTCAGCAAAAATGTACAGATAGGTAGGGAGCAAATATGGTAAAATATTAACAATTAGTAAAGCTGGGTGAAGGATGTTCTTTTTACTATTCTTACAACTTTTCTGTTGAAATTGTTCCAAATAGTAGGCTGGTACATAATATTTCTACAAGGCAATGAGGTGGAATTTTTAGAATACTGAGGGACAGAGATAAGTCACAGGGCTTTTGGCTGTCTGCCTTAACCCTTTGGTCTCTGTCCAAGACTAGGATAAATGAACACTTGTTTCAGCCTTCCTCAGATGAAATCAATCCCATTTCTGAGCAGTACAGACCCCCACTCAGCTGTTCTTAGGGAGTGCCTGAAACCTACAGCCCAATACTGCGGGCTCCTGTTGACTGTCAAAGAGGGGGCTTTCTTATGACTTCTAGCGGGCCAGAAATGACGACAATAGGACCACCAGTCTTAGCTCCCTTCCTGACCTCATTCCAGGAGGGGTGGCAGGAAAGACCAGAAGTTCTTTCCTATTATCTAAGGGAAACACTAAAAGTAGCCAGGAGATGTAATTTCTGGAGGGAAAGATTTCTCAATGAATTTTCTAAACCTTCGATGTTCTCCTCTGGTTGCAATATTTACATTTTGGGAAGGGGTGTACAGAGACTAGTGGTAACTTGTGAATCCTGCAGTTTCCTGTTGCCTTCCCCTGAATATGAAAACAATCGGCAAGGTGTCAGGTGGTCTTTAGACTCAAGATACAGAATTTGGCCAAATCCTTTCCAGAACAAATGGTAAAACCAATCATCAAGAACATTAGACCTGGCAGGGACCTCAGAGCTTCTTCATTTTCCCTGTGTTGACAAGGCCTTTCACAAGAGAAACCCACTGATTTCATACCTTGTGCCCACCTAAGACATAGAGTTGGGAGCATTTGCAAAACCCTTAAAACCAACAACTGCTTTTACAGTGTGCAAGCTGAGTTTTCAATGTGCAGATTTGCTATGAATTTATAGAGTGTTTTGGTTCTAAATTCACAATGTGCATCTTTAATGGCGCCAAGTTTGGATAATTTCATGCTGTTTATATCCTAGCAGCAATGGTTTATGCATATTTCCCAAGTTATTACTCTCCTAGGAGAAGAGTGAACAGCCTCCTTTTATACAAGACAGTCCCATATGTCCTGGTTTAGTACGTCTCTCTTCAAAGATCATTTTGCATTGAGATGTCAAGAAAGCATGACAGCCGGATGAGGTACCTACCCCAGTTTGCAAGCAGGTGGGGTTTTGGGTTTCTGGACCCTCTTACCCAGCTCCCAGATGGCCTTGCATTTGAAAATCACCAATTAAGCACTTTGCAGTCACCTAGAGATTTTTCTATTGAGACATTTTTCAATATCATTTGGAAAAAAAAAAAATGTTGCCTACCTCCCTCCATTCCCATCAGCAAATAAATTTATTAACATGTAGTGAGAACTTTAAAAAAAAATAATCTAGGAACTTTCTGGGAGTCTAGCTTGAGGAGATAATCAGAAATGTAAAATGTATAGGATATTTATTAAAACTTTAAAAAGTTTTTATTGTGGCAAAATATATATAACATGAAAAAATTTTTAATAGTGGGAAACTGGAAGCTATTAAACATCCAACGCTAGACACTATGATACATCTATGTATCAGAATATAATGTACTCTGAAAATACTTCTGAATAATGTTAATAACAGGAAATTTCTATTGACACATGATGAGTGAAGAAAGCAGGTTTTCAGACCTCCAATTAGATCTTCAGATTTCAGATTTCAGACACTTGCATTGAAACAAGATAAAAGGAGAACTACAGAATTATTAACAGTGATGATTATTGGATGGTGGGATTATGGAGGATTTCTTTAATTAAATTTTTTATTTTGATTTAATTGTAGATTTCACGTGCAGTTGTAAAAAAAAAATTATAGGGAAATCCTTTACCCAATTCTCTATAGGGGATTTTAATTTTCCCCTTTGTGCTTTTCTCTTTTCCAAATTGTCTACTGTCAGGAAAAATAAAAGTAAGGGCTATCATTTAAGAAAAACAAACTTATATATCTTTCTGGGGAACGTTGCTCCAAATTGCAGTGGATCTGTCTTTTCCCTGTACACACACAGCCCATTGCCTGGCCTTTTGGTCCACTGTCGATCGTAGCACCTGCTGCTAATAGTAAAGTCACTGGATCCATGTCAATGTCTGGTCTTTCATGCAGTGAGTTCATATTGCATAAACATTGCATACCTTCTAAAAACATCAGGTTTATCAAATTATTATTGAAAGAAGAGAGGAAAAGAAACACGTTTTATATTAAAATAAAATTAAAACATCCAAATTATGGAGTGGAAAGTAAGATTTGAGATATGAGATGAATATTTAAGGTAGCTACGGCTACTTTGGGTCAAAAGCCTCCCAGATGCTCCTGCTTTGAGCATGTTATCTCCTCTGGGGAAAGTGGTGGGGGTGGAGGATGGCAGAACGTTTGAGAAGCATGGCCAGTGGATGTCCAAGAAATGCCTCTTAAATTGAATTAGGTGGCCTGCTTCTTCAGCTGTTTTCTTGTCCCTGCCCAGCAGGATGTCAGAGAACACGGAGCACTGTCGGAAATCACTGGAGAAGCGGGTGACTGGAGTCCCTCTCCTTCATTTAACAACAACAACAAAGAACTGTTTGGGTTTTCCCTCTCTGCCGTAGCGCCCTTGCCTTGCTGGAAAGCACATGGCTCAGGGAACCAGAGGCCCTGGTTCAGTGCTTGGCCCCAGCATTGACCTCTGTGTGAGCCTGGCAGGTTGTCTCACCTCTGGGTCACCTCTTCCTGGCCAGCAGAATGAGGTGTTCAGACCAGAGCATCGCTAAGAGCCCTCTACCTCTAAGATGCTAAAGTTCAGTCAGCCTGAAGCATGTGCTTTTCCCAGATTTCCCCAACTCCTTGCACCTCATTCAAAGTGTACAATGAACTTGCCAGAATTTGAGCATCCTTAGAAGTCAGCCTTCACTGATTTGGGTATTTTTCTGCCTCCTTGGTGAACCTTGATGTTAACACTTCTCTTTTGTCATTAAAAAAAAAATGCTCAAGAGAAAGAAGGTTGTAGAAACTGATTAACAGGATACCCCCTCTTTTTTCTTTCCCCTAAAGATTATCTTGGGGATGTCAAAAGCAATTTTTATAGGCAGGTTGGTCTTTTACAAGAGATGTGTTTACAAAGCATGAAATTAACATTTTTGCACAGAGCCCAATAATTGCTTATAACATGGTGACTTTAGTAGCAGGTTTGCAGCTTGAGCAGTTATTAGCAAGGTCAGATGGTATGTGGAGTGATGCAATTAGCAGACTCCATCACCAAAGCAAAGCCAGCCAAGCACTTTGTGAGGGAGCAAGTCCCTTACCCTGAGGAGTCTGCCCATGACGTCATTCCAAATGTTGGGAGAACCACAGTTCGTTGACACTGTGGTTCACTTAACACCACAGTGTCACAAGGTCACCCCACACCTGGAGCTTCAGACTCCAACAAGCCCACCATACAAGGTTATACCCCCAGGCCTGGCTGAAGCCGATTCGCCATAAGTATTTTACTCCTTACAAGAGAGGTGGCTTCACTTTCAGGCCCTCACCTAGGGTAAATGTCACATCAGAATTAAGGAGTACCAAAGGACAGACAACATGTGAGGGGAAGAGGCAATGGAAGCAGGCAAGTTTGGGCAAATAGCTTGCACATTTCAGTAGCAATTTAGGATATCCTTAAGTTCATAAAGGCAGAAAATGAATATTATATTCCATTCAGGAAAATCTATTCAAGGAAGTATGTTGATGTGTAACTTTGGGCTTGCGTTCTTACTGGCAAAGCTAGGTGTTAGATCAACTCTGAAATATCAGTGTCATGACACGACAGATGTATTTCTCACCCAGTAAAGCTCAATTTGCACTCAGCCCTAGGTCTCAAGAGTACCCTAGAAGGGAGATGGAAGAGGAGGAGGAGGAGATGGAATTCTCAAGAGGTTTCCAGAGAACTTACTAAAATTCATTTTGGAAAATATAAAGAAACTGAGATGCGGTCACCTCTTTGTGGCTCAGATCCAGGTGTGTAGAAGAGGTGAAGAAAACTCTCCCTTCCTCTGTGATCCCCTCTCTAGAACAAAAGGAGCAAATAAATGTTCCTCTACTTGACCCCCAGCCAGGGAGCCAAGTTTTGCAGAGTAAAGAGCTTCAAGCATCAGAGAGGCAGGCAGACCTAGGTTCAAGTCCTGGCTCTACCACTTGCTACATCTGTGGCCTTGGGTAAGTTACTTAACACTTGTAAAAATCTTAGCTACTGTCTGCAACCTTGGGGATAATATTAATACTTATACCCACCTTACAGGGTTGTTTTGAGGGTAGAATGAGATAATGCACTCAGAAGGAATTATTCCAGGGACCAGCATATATTATGCACCCATGTATCCATTCATTCAGTTTATTTTGCTAGCATTTATTGAGCACCTATGTGAGCCTGCTGTGGTGCTAGATGTCAGCGAGCCAGGTGTGAAGGTGAGCCAAAACAGACGCTGCCCTTCTGGCACTTACGGTCCAGGCCCGATGTGCATTCATTAAATAGTCACGCTACATAAAAGTCTACTGACTTAGTGCTCGGAGGGAAGGACCCTACTGTGTTCGCCAGAAGCCTAGATGAGGAGGTCAGGGAAGACTCCCAGAGCATCTAGGCCGAAACGTGAAATGAGTCTGGTAGAGTGGGGACAGGGTATGAAATGAGTCTGGTAGAGTGGGGACAGGGTATGAAATGAGTCTGGTAGAGTGGGGACAGGGTATGAAATGAGTCTGGTAGAGTGGGGACAAGTATTTGAGGTAGAGGAAGTAGCGTGCGCGAAGGCCCTGTGGTAGGAGAGAGCGAGGTGCATTTGAGGCACTTATTAAAAATGACTGGAGTTTTGAGACCAAGGAAAGTATGGCATAGGATAGGCTGGAGAAGGGGGCAGAGGCCAGGCCCTGTAGAACCTTCTAAGCCTGTGAAGGAGTTTGGTTTCATCTTAAGAGCAACGGTAAACTGATGAAGGATTTTAAACAGGGACTTCAAAATCATTAAGCCTAATACATATTAGCTATGATCGTTCCTTTCTGGGAATTTTTATACTCCGTCCCAACATTATTGACTCTCTATTGGATTTTGTGAATACATGCTTTTAAACACACACACACACACACACAATCCCTATCGATCCATCTGGTCTGTGTTCTGAAAGCAGAATCGGTAACGCGCGAGAGCCACTTGGTGCATCTACTATGATGTGCTTCCCCGCATGTGGGGTCAGAAGGATGCTAAGAGCACCCTGGATCCAGGACAGAAAGGTGAGTATCAGGGCCCAGCCGGACGTGGCGGGGGCCAGCAGACCTGGCAGACCTGCTGAGCCAGATCAGCGTCCATGGCCGAGCGAGGTCGCCTCCGGGCCTCTGACAGTGTGGGCATACAGGCTGGTGGGCAGAGACCGGTGCCAGTGGAGGGAGCCTGGCACGGTTGAGGCACACGGGACATCATCCTTAGAACATCTGGGACATCCCTGGGGAGGGAAGCAGGGGATAGACCGGCAGAGGGCAGGAGAAACTGGGCTCTGACTCAGAAGACCAAGGGGGAGCCCGCGGTGACACCAAGGCAAGACGTGGCCTTCGTGTGAAGGAGGAAGGCAGGAGTCTGGGCGCTGACGCCGGACGAGACGTCCAGGTAGTGTGACCCAGGTGCGGGCACTGAGCCCCACACCCTGGGATCCAGGGATCTTATTCTTTCTCCCGTCAAAGGCTAGTCGGGTCCCCAAAGCCAGGTGGCCTGGCTGAGGCTCCCGGTGGGGGTCAGGTAATCCCAACTTTTAGGCCATCTCCGTCTCATCCAGGCGTGACTACCCTTGATAAACCCGTGTCAGCTCTCTTGTTCAAAACCGGAGCTCCCAGAAACTCTAGTGACTAACAAAAGCTGAAACTTTACATCTTCCAGCCTGTACCCATGCCTCTCTCTGTTTCTGGCAGTGAACCCTGGAGTCGGAGCAGTGCGTAGGCATTCCTCATACACACGGGCTCTAGCGCTAATTAGACTCTGTGTAGTCTAATTGTGTGGCTGGATACCTGGTGATACAGTTCATTACACTTAGCATCATTCTGGATAAGAACAAGGGCAGGGCCGGGCTGGGTGTGCCCTGGACCCAAAGTCTCCACAGGCAGAGCAGGAAGTGGGCGGGCGGAGTGATTTCCGCGTCCTCGGATGAACAGCGCGAGACCTCTGGTTTCACGGGCGACCCAGGTCAGAGGCTGGTGATGACCACTTCCGTGTGTGTGGCCCTTCATGGTCACAAACGCTTTCCCTGTACACGTTCTCTTGTGGTCCTCCCCTCAGCTGCAGGAAGTAGCCTGGCCAGCTCTTATCCTCCCCCTTCTTAAGGTGAAGAAACTGAGGCCTGCTTATTAAGTGCCACACTCAGGGTCACTTGTGAAATCAGAACTCCTGGGACACTATGTGGCCAGTCAGGATTAACCTGCCGGGAGCAGTTTGTGTGGCTCACTCAATGCCTTAAAAAAAAAAAAAAGATAAGGTGGACAAGTGACCAAGTGACATGACTGAAGAAACAAAAGCCTGGACAAATATTTAAACCCCATAGGCGAGGGTGTGGCTGCATGCAGAGCTGGCCCTGCCCAGGGTAAATGTTTAGCAGTAGAGTCACAGCTTCTTTAGATGACTTTGTTGCATGCAGGGTTTCCAAGTCCTCGGGGTGGGTGGGTCTCTCTGTCACTCAGTCTTATTATATGACCATTTCTAATCCAGTGAGGAAGCCAAAGTTAATGTATCTATGAATTTTGTGCCCTTCAAGCCCTGACATATAAATATCGCAGACCGTGACCCAGTGAGCGCCACTTGTCCAGTCATCTGTCACCCCTTCAGGAAACCAAAACGCACACCAAGAGGGGAAATGGTGGGAAGCCAGAAAGGCAGGTAGAGGCCACGCTGCTGAGGTCCGGGTCAGCCAACAGAGCGTGTTTCTTAGAAAATAAGCCTCTGCAGTGTGGAGAGAGGAGAGGCTTCTCCCCTCCTCTGCCTCCTTCCTGCCTAATTTTTAAAAGCATAAAAAATGGAATGGGGCTCTCCACGGATGAGACAGCTGTTTGCTCAGGTCTCACACCTTCCTTATGAATAGCCCAAATAATGCAACTTGTAATTATGCTCTGCCTGGCAGCGTATTTTTGCCTTCTGAGTGATAGTTGAAATGTCTTGGCAAGTAAACTCCAGTGAGAACAAGCCTCTCCTTTCCCGCCCTGGTGCAGGTGGCCCCTCAGTGGTGGTGGCCGTCCTACCCACCCTGCCTCCAGGGCTGACTCCCTGCAGGACTTAAGTCATTTCACCAAGAAGTGCTCCCCAACTTTCTCGCTTATCCCCGGGGCACGGGGAGGGCTGAGCACCCTCCCTGGAGGGAGCCACGCCAATCTGATTAATTAAGGTAAATAGGGGAGTGATCGGCAGCAGCTGAAACTCCAGTCGGGTAACCTAGGCAACGGCAGGGAGTCTGTGCCACTGCTGACAAGTATGAGGGATTAATTTCTTCCCAGATCTACGGCCTTCTCTTGGGCTCAGAGTCCACTTCTAGAGCCTCGGGAAGGAAGGAGCTGGGCTGTTGGGTAACAGGGGGAGGGGAAGTGGTAAGAGCCAGCGGGGTCACTTCTGGGTGTTCTGTCCCTGCAGGAACTCCATGTGGACAGTGTAATGGGCAGATGTGACATCATAGGCCTGGGGCTCAGGACAGTTCACCAGCCTTAGAACCTTGAGCAGATGCCATGTTCCTTCCTACCTTAGCTACCGCTTCCGCGTCAGTTTCCTCATCTGTGAAATGGGATGATAATAACAGTGGCTTCTAGGCTCGTGGTGAGAATAAGAACTGGAAATTGCCTAGCACAGAGTCTGGCACATGGGGAGCCCAGTAAATGCTAGCCTTTTGGGTCTTCTCTAGGGAAGAAAGAGGCTCCAGGTGCTCCGTCTTCTTGTGTACGCTTTGCTACCAGGCAGGAAATGGGATGCACAGTTTCTGGCAGTTTCTGGCACAGTTTCTGCAGATGGGCAATGCCAGGGGTTTGGCTGAGGCACAGGAGGCTTGTAGGAGGGTTGGGGGAGGCAAGGGGCCTGAAGGCCAGGAGAGCAGCGGAGAGGCCAGCACTGCACCCAGAGAGGAACCGAAGCTGTTGGAGGACCATCTCCCGAGGCCACGTCTGTGGAGGTGTCGCCCCTTGCGGTCATTTGGTTCAAGCCTGAGTTCCTGTCCAGCGGCCCAGACCGCTTGCTGAGCATGCAGTTTTACAGCCGATGTTCCTGGCTTCAACACTGGCCAGTGCTGAAAACCCGATTCTCATTGTTTCTCCACCATATGGAACAAAGACCGTGGGGAAACAGGGTCACGAGAAAAAGACGTGAAATCTTCCTGGTCAGTGAGCGAAGCCAACAGATGCACAATGTGTGGTCTCTGGTGCTGCTAGTGGATTGGGGAGAGAGTTTGCAATCTGTGGAAACACTTGAGACTTTTGCAAGTTACAGAAGGAGAGAGAAATGCCAGGAACATAATGTCCAGCACATAGCCCTGGGCCTGGCTGAATAACCTCAGGACAAGCCAACCTCTGGGGCTCAGTTTCTTTATTAAAAATTCTGGAAGAAACACACAAGAGATTGTTAATCGTGGTTATCTCTAGGGAGTGGGGGTTGGGAATGGGGAGAGATTTTTATTTTTCACTGTGTACCTTTTTGACTGTTTGAATCCTTCACCATATGCCTTTATTATTTTTATAATTGCAAATCAAATTATAGGGTTTGGCTTTTTAAAAATGCAGTGAAGGGGTTGGATTAGATCATTGGTTTTCAAACTTGTTTTTTTAGGCAGTGGAACACTTTTCACATAAGCTTACTTGAAAGCCTAATTAATGCATAACAAAGAAGAAATCAGAGCCCTTCTTTCTGGGCTCCCCCTCCAACTCCCAGTAGCGGCATCTCCAAGGGATCCATTGAACGTGGTTTCAAAATAACAGGTTTAAATGATTTCTCTCAGGCTCCTTTTACCTCTTCAATTCTATGCTTCCCTTCTGTTTAGCAAAGGAAGCTGGGGCCTTCTAGCCCCGTGGCATGAGCTACCACTTGCACGGCGGGAGCTGCAGACACACCCTGGCCCTTTAGGGAGCCGGCGGTGGGGAAGGACCAGCTGTGCACAGGCTGAGGGTCACTTAGACTCTGGGGGACAGGAAACAGGCTATCCTTGGATTGCTTCTCCTGAGTTGAAATGACAGAGAATGTCAGAAGGTAGATTTTGCAACCATTCCAGGTAAAACTGAACCTGGGGCTTTGATAGGCTGCTAAAGGGACCGTGAAATGGTGTGAGGTGGTAGAAAACCCATTCGCTTTGTAAAAATATGCTTATGAACACAGCCCTGCTGCGCGCTTACACAGTATGATCTTGGCAAGCTACTTAGCTTCTCAGAATCTGTAAAAAGGGGAAATACTAGTGCCTACTTCCCAGGACTGTTGAAAAGATTAAATGAGACTGTAGACTCATTTAAGTGTTTGGCATAGTGCCTTGCTCATAGTAGGAGCTCAGTAAACATTGGTAATCATCATCATCATCATCATCGAATTCCTGGACAAGTCAGCAAATGGCCTTACCACCTCTTCCTGCACATTCTTTGTGGAATCTGTAACCTCCCAGGATTTCATTTTCTTTGCCTGCAAATTAGAGGTGTTCAACCAGTTCAGGAACTACAAATTGGTGGCTTGCTAGACAAAATCTAGCCGCAAACATGTTTGCTTATCCAGTGTAATATATTAAAAATAAAGAAATAACCCCTAGAAATCTGAATTTTTCAGCTTTCCTTTAAGAAATAAACATCTAGCTCCACTGTTTCTCACTGGGCCAGGGTTGGCTGGAGCTACAGTAGCACTGCCCCCTCTCATGGGCCTGCGGGCACTTGCCCTGTCACCAGCCTCTTTCTCTCCAGATTGCCTTATAGCTGGCCATCCCCCCTGCACACACAGGCAGTTCGGTTTGCAAAACCCGGATTGGAAGGTTTCAGGAATTCTGTGTCTTTATCCTGGTTCTGCCACTAGCTTATTCCATGACCTTGAATGTATCCTTTCACCTCCCTGGACTATCACATTGCCATCTACAACATGAGTGAGTTTCTAGCCTCAGCCTTCCTTGAGTCTTCTATTCAGTCCATAAACATTTACCAAGTCCGTCCTGTTTCCAGGAATTCTCATAGGCACTTGGGAGGATGAAGAGATGAATAAGAATGGGTCTGGCCCAGAAATGTTTTATAGCAATGCCTCTCAAAGTGTAGTCTGCAGACTGGCACCAGTCCACAATGAGCTAGATATGGGAATTGAAGATAAGCATTCAGAAACTTTTGTAGCAATTTTGCCATGCCAGCCGGGTGAGTGCTCAGTAGGCTTGTCTTGCTGAGTCGCTATAGATCAGTTCCCATGCTGCCAAGCTCATTTGGTGAATTGCATGCGGTGCAAGCTGCATACTTGTTCCAGTTATTACTGGTGCTTAACAAATTGCCCAAAAACTTAGTGGCTTAAAACAACAGTCATGTATTTGCTCACAAATCTACAATTTGAGCAGGACTTTGCAGAGCGGTTTATTTCTGCTACACACAAGGCCTGCCAAGGTGGATCAGCAGGGGCTAAAGGATCTTCTTGCAAGATGGCTCATTCCCATGAGTGACAAGGTGGTGCTGGCTGTCAGTTCCTTTCCATGTTGACCTCTCCCCAGGGGAGCTTCTCCTTAGCATGGTAGCTGGGTTCCAGGAATGAGTGTCGCGAGAGAACAAGGAAGAAGCGCATGGCATTGTTATGCTGTAGAAGCCACGTTGCATCTCTCCTGCCAAACTCTACTGAATGAAGCATTCACAAAGGTCTGGCCAAGTTCAAAGGGAGGGGACATAGATGCCACCTCATGAGGAGCTTGTGGAGAGATTCTAGAAGAACACGTGGGACAGAAGATTTTGTCGCAGCCAGCTTTAGAAAATATAACCCGCCGTACTATTGAGAGGCATATTAGTTTTCTGTTGCTGTGTAACAAGTTACCACAAATTTAATAGCTTAACAGGATACACATTTATTAGCTCAAGAGTTTTATAGGTCATGAGTCCAAGAAGACTCAACTGGATTCTCTGCTTAGGGTCTCACAAAGCCAAAATCAAGGTGTCAGCCAGGCTGAGCTCTTATCTGGGGGCTCTGGGGAAAATCCACTTCCAGATTCGTTCAGGTTGTTGGGAGAATTCAGTTCCTTGCAGGCTAGGATTGAGGTTCCTGGTTTTTTGCTGCCCAGGGGTTGCTCTCTTGCTCCTAGAGACTATCCATACACAGCCTTCTTGATCTACAACGCCAGCAGTCCATACTGAATTCTTTTCACTCTTTGAATGGCTTTGACTTCCTCTTACACTGCCAGATGGAGAAAGCTCCGGGCTTTGTGTGTGTGTGTTTGTGTGTGTGTGATTAGGTTAAGTGGACCTAGGTGATCTCCCTTTTGCCACGTAATATAATGTAATCACAGGATGATATCTCATCATGCTCACAGATCCCGTCCACACTCATAGGGGAGGGGATTATAGAAGGATGAAGGTCGTTGGAAGTCATTCTTAGAATTCTGCCTACCACAGATGGTTTGGTTCACAGTGAATTGGAAATTAAAGTAAAGTGGTTCTTTGTCGCAAGTAGTTTAAAAACACTAGTTTGGGGTCCAGTAGGAGGGAGTGACATGTATACAAACAGCTGTAATTTAAGACCTTAAGTGCTAACTTCCAAAAAGAGAGGGGTAGAGAGAGTGCAGTGAGAGGTCAGTGGGAGGGGAGATGATTTTGTAAGTGGAGGGAGATAGCATTAGGGCATCCTGAGGATGTGCTATTTGAACTAAGCCTTGGGAGACAGGTGTTGTGTTTTTTTTTTCCGGCATATTACAGAGGTACAAATGCTTAGGTTACATATATTGCCTTTGCCCCACCTGAGTCAGAGCTTCGAGCGTGTCTATCCCCCAGACAGTGTGCACACCACACCCATTAGGTATGAATATACTCATTCCCTCCTCCCCCCCATCTGCCCATCACCCGATAAATGTTACTACTATATGTGCACATAAGTGTTGATCAGTTAATACCAATTCGATGGTGAGTGCATGTGGTTCTTGTTTTTCCATTCTTGTGATACTTCACTTAGTAGAATGGGCTCTAGCTCTATCCAGGATAATACAAGAAGTGCTAGATCACTATTGTTTTTTTGAGGCAGAGTAGAACTCCATGGTAAACATACACCACATTTTATAATCCACTCATGTATTGATGGACACTTGGGTTGTTTTCACATCTTTGAATTGTGCTGCTATAAACATTCTAATGCAGATGTCTTTATTATAGAATGTCTTTTTTTCTTTTGGGTAGATGCCTGGTAATAGGATTGGTGGATCAAATGGTAGTTCTACTTGTAGCTCTTTGAGGTATCTCCGTATTACTTTCCACAGAGGTAGCACTAGTTTGCAGTTTCACCAGCAGTGCACTGAGTGTTCCTATCTCTCTTCATCCATGCCAATGTTTATTGTTTTGGGACTTTTTGATAAAGGCCATTCTCACTGGAGATAAGTGATATCTCATTGTGGTTTTGATTTGCATTTCCCTAATGATTAGAGATGTTGAGCATTTTTTCATACTTTTGTTGGCCATTATTCTGTCTTCTTTTGAAAAGTTTCTGTTCATGTCCTTTGCTCATTTTTTGATAAGGTTGTTTGATTTTTTTCCTTGCTGATTTTCCTGAGTTATAAATAGATTTTAGTTATCAGCCCTTTATCGGATGTGTAGCATGCAAATATTTTCTCCTATTCTGTAGGTTGTGATAGTTTCCTTGGCCTGTGCAGAAGCTTTTTAATTTGATCATGTCCCATTTATTTATTTTTGTTGTTGCTGTGATTGCCTTTAGGGTCTTCTTTATAAATTCTTTGCCTAGGCCAATTTCTATAAGAGTTTTTCCAACATTTTCTTCTAGAATTCTTATAGTTGCATGCCTTAGGTTTAAGTCTGTTTTCCACCTTGAGTTGATTTTTGTGAGAGGTGAAAGGTCCGGATCCTGTTTCAGTCTTCTATGTGTGGCTAAAGGGAGGCAGGTGTTATTTGGTTTATAAAAAATGAGGTGGGAGGATAGGATTCAAATAGTTCTATTTCTATTTTGGCACCTTAGAATGCAGACACAGAATAGAACTACATCCTTTCAAAGGTCATTATTTTTTCTCTTCTTACCATAAACGATGCTGTGTAACAAACTACCCCCAAAGCTCTGTGACCTCAAACAACCACCATATATTATTGCTTATAGAACTACGCACCAGCTAAGGTGATTTCTCTGGCCTTGGTTATGCTTAGTCACGCATGTCTGGTCAGCCAGGGCCAGACTGGGAGACTCTGCTGGTCTTGGCTGGGCTCTCTTATACCTCTGGGGCTTGGCTGTCTGTCAGCTGCTCTAGGATGGCCTCGGTTCTCCCCCACATGTCTTATCTTCTGATTGCCTCTCACCCTCCTAGCACACTAGGCTGGGCTGTTCTCATAGAGGAGGCAGAGAAAAAACAACATGGGCGAAAGAGCACAAGTCTCTTGATGCTTACACTCAAACTGGCGTACTGTCACTTCTCGCTCATTTCTTTTGGCTAAAGCAAGTCACGAAGCCAGGCAGCCCAGCTTCAAAAGGTGGGGAAGCAGATTCCATTCTTGACGGGAGGAGCCATGCAGGCCCATTGCCAAGGGCCTGGGCGTGGGGAGGGATGGACAGCTGGGACCACTTTTCCAATGGGTCGGCCACAGTCATAGTGAGAAATCTTCCTGAACTCTCTAGAATTAAAGAACTTCAAATGCATTGTTTCTTAAGCTAAGCCAAGGTTTTGGGGAAATTTGCATGTGAGATATCATTTGAGAAATGTAAAGTGATCCATTAACCGGAGTTGTAAGAAGCCAGGTTTATAAAACAGTCTGCAATCTTCTCTGTGAGCATAAGACAAAGGAGGACTATTTCGGGGCAGGTTTATCACCTTTGCTCGTGTGGTCCCTCCACCAGTCTGTAGTATACTCAGCCCGCATAGCACAGCTCCAGTGCCCTGCAGAGCCATCCCCAGCACTGTTCTCCTGGGAGGAGAATCTGTGGCTCTTCTCGTAGGTCCCAGAAGCAATTTTTAGAGTGAAATCTGGTCTGCATCACAGACAGAAACCATTTTCTTTTCTGAGAGTCACCAAAATACCTAACCTAAGGCCAACAAATAGTAGTTGCACAATAAACATATATTAGATAAATGAGTAGATGGATGAACAGGTGAGTAAGTTGACAGGCGGTAGACAGATGCATCAGAAGTTGATCCACACTTTCCTTTAGAAAATGTTATATCATCATCAACTGAATTTCCCTCCTTCTAAGTTAGTGCATCGGCTTGAAAGCTTCGTGTGATTTCATATCAACATGCTTTTTATAAAAAACAAAAAAACAAAACAAAACTGGATTGCTTGTTGCTGAGGGGAGGAATCTGTTGTGTTCTCCCTCATCAGCCCTATCCTTATAAGCAGGCGTCTTCAAACTATGGCCCGCAGGCGACATGTGGGTGTTTTTGCCCCTTTGGTTTTTTTTTACTTCAAAATAAGATATGTGCAGTCTGCATAGGAATTTGTTCATAATTTTTTTTTTAAACTATAGTCCAGCCCTCCAACGGTCTGAGGGACAGTGAACTAGACCCCTGTTTAAAAAGTTTGAGGACCCCTGCTTATAAGCATCGAAAAAGGTCCATGACATATCTATCCTCTAGGATGTTAATCATTCTCTAGGGGGCAGGGGTAGATGGGTGGGGGAAACTTCTAGTCAAATAAACTCGTGAAATGCTGGATTAAACAAAGTTAGCTTTCTTTGCTGTGAGGTTTCATAGAGCGTTTAATATACAATGCTAATATGCATTGGGCATCACCCGAGGGGCATTTTAGAATATGGGCTGAACACTGAAAAGATTGGCCTTTTTAGGGAGGAGTGGAGGAGAAAGGAGGTGTCCTTTTTTTTTTATTGTGGCAAAATATGTATAACATAATAGTGATCTTTTGTAACCATTCGTAAGTGTGCAATTCCATGGCATTAAATTTGTCCACAGTGTTGTGAGACCATTATCACACTCTACACCCCATTTTTTTTTATCATTCCCCACAATAAAAGCTCCTTATAAACAATACCTCCCCCTTTTCTCCTTCCTCCTTGGTAACCTCTTGTCTGTCCCTATGAAGTTGACTATTCTAGGTACCTCATGTAAGTGGAATCATATGCTATATGTCCTACTATGTCAAGCTTATTTGCTATGCAAAATGTTTTCAAGATCCATCCATGTCGTAGTGTACATCAAAATTCCATTCCTCCCTATGACTGCATAACATTCTATTGCATGTTTATGCCACATCTTTTTCTACCTTCATCTATTGACGGACACTTGAGTTTTCTGCCTTTTGTCTGTTGTGAATAATGCTGCTAGGAACATTGGTATGCATATGTCTGTTCGAGTCCCTGCTTTCAATTCTTTTAGATATATACCTAGGAGTGGAATTGCTGGGTCATATCATAGTTCTGTGCTTGATCTTTTGAGAAACTGCCAAACTTTTCCACAGCAGCTGCATCATTTTGCATTCTCGCTAGAAATGCACAAGGGTTCCAGTTTCTCCACCCACATCCTCACCGACACTTGTAATTTTCCACTTTTTAAATTTAAATTCCACTTTTTAAGCTATGCTGGTAGGTGTAAAATGGTACTTCATGGTGGTTTTGATTTGCATTGTGTATAGTGTAAGGGTAAGGGTTGAGGTTTATTTTTTGGCTTATGGTTAGCTAATCGTTTGGGCTCTCTCTGTTAAAAAGATTATCCTTTACTTATTGAGTTATCTTAGCACCTTTGCTCAAGATCGGCTGACTGCATATGCATCTAGAATTTCTGCTCCATTGACCACATGTCTATCCTTACTTTAGTACCACCCTGTCTTGGTCACTGTAACAACGAATTGGCTCAAAATTAGGATGCATAAGTCCTCCAATTTTGTTTCTCTTAAAAAAAAAATTATTTTGTCTATTTTCTAGGTCCTTTGCATGTCAACTTTTATAAAGATTGCATTGAGTCTATAGATCAGTTTTGAGAGGACTGACATTTTAACATTATTGAGTCTTCTGACCCATAAAAATGGTATTTATCTCTCCATTTATTTAGATCTTTGATTTCTCTATCAGTGTTTTATAGTTTTCAGTGTCTTATATATTTTCTTAAGTTTATCTCTGGAGTATTTAATATTTTTGACACCAAAAGTGGTATTTTTATTTCAATTTCCAGTGTCTCATCGCTAATATTTAGAAATAAAATTCGGTTTCATATGTCAACCTTGTTTCCTATGGCATCGCTAAAATCACTCGTTCCACTAGCTTTTTTGTAGATTCCTTAGCATTTCTTACATAGATAATCATGTCATGGGCAGATATTATTTTGGTCACCATTCTACAGTCAAAGAATGGAGACCTAGGAAGACAAGGGGACCTGCCTAAGGTCCTGGTCTTCGTAGATGCAGAGCCAGGAGTCTGAAACCTGGTTCTTCTGGGTCCTCCTTAAGCATCCTCTCCACCACACCAAGCTGACTCCCTAGTCTTTCAAACCCCACAAGGTAAAGCTTGTATCAGTTAAGATTAGATTTGAATGACTCCAACAAGATACAAGTTTATTTTTCTCTTGCTTCAGAATCTGGATGTTTGTGGTCCAGGTCTGGTATGAGAGTTCAGCTCCATAAAGTCCTCAAGAACCTAGACTGCTTTCTGCTAATGGCTTCAGCCATCCTTGGGCATGGACCTCCACCTCCTGGTCCATTATGGTGGCATTTGCATTCCAGGCATCAAGACAGAGGAAGGGATGGAAAAGAGGGCAAAGGTGTGCATGAGTGATTTTTTTTTTTCAGATAGGTTTCATGAAGCTGCGTCTTAGTCCATTTTGTGCTGCTATAACAGAACACTGAAGACTGGATAATTTATAAAGAAAAGAAATATATTTGGTCACAGTTCTGGAGGCTGGGAAGTCCAAGATGGAGGAGCCAACATTAGGTGAGGGCTTTCTTGCTGTGTCATAACATGGCAAGGCATCACGCATGTGAGAAAGAGAGCTGGGGACCAAGCTTATCCTTTATAAGGACCTCACCTTCACAATAAGGAATCCATTCATGAGGGCAGAGCCCCGGTGACCTAAGTGCCTCTTAAAGTTCCACATTGTTGCACTGGGACTAAGTTTCCAACACATGAGCTTTGGGGGACACATTCAAACCATAGCAGGCTGTCACAACTCCTCCACTCGCATCTTAGTCAGAACGTAGTCAGGCCACACCTAGCTGCAGGGATGTCAGGGAAATATCATCTTTATTCCAATCAGTCATATTCCCAGCTAAAATTTTTATAACTGTGGAAGGAAAGGAGAACAGCTCCTAGGGGACATACAGCAACTTCTGCCACATGCCTTAGTCAGGAATTCAGAAAGGAAACAGTTCAAAAATGAAAGAAGGAAGATGGTGGAAGAGTTCAAAGCCTGTTGTATCCTTTAGAAATCATTTTAGGCTCAGGTGAGCCAGCTCTCTTTAGAGCTTTTTAGCCCATTTAGTTGACCTGAGCCATTTAGTCATAGGATAAAGTTAATCCTCCAAACCCCTTTGTGGTATTAAATCCTTGTGACTATATTAGACATGTCTAATCCCTGGGTGACCTTTCCTTCATCTAGAAATGATAAAACAAAAGGTGTCTCCACTCATTCATTCACTCATTCATTCAACAAAAATTGATCTCTCCTACCCTCATGGAGCTCGATTTAGGCAGAGACGGACAGTAATCAAATGATCACCCAAATGAACAAGAAAACCATAAAGGAGCACTGAGGATGCTGTAAGGGCTCCCATCAGGGGCTGTTATCTGGTCAGAGGGGTCAGGGAAGCTTGCCTGAGGGTTTGGATTCATTCCTGTAGGAGCGTCTGCTTTCATAGCAGTGTGGTGTATTCTAGGAAAACTACCCTGTGTGCTGCGCTGTGGCTGCATCTCGTGTATCCTGCCTGGGGCACCATATGTTGAAGAAATGGTTATATAAGAACGAGAATGCCAGAGTGAGAGGGAGGTGGGGGGTGGTGAGGGGCTGGGTGCTGCCAAGGAGGCTCAGCGCCCTTGGCCTCCACCAAAGGGGAGAAGGGTTCAGAGTCTCTAACAGCACATGGAGGAGGCGAGGATCGTCTTGGGCTCCTTCCTCGTGGGCCAGGGAGGAGACCAGGGAGCTAATACCAGAAGGAATTTTCTAATAACTGGAGCCATCTGTATGGAGGAAGGGAGTTTCCCATCCCTTAAGTGCCCAAGTCAATCTCAAGTGACCTTCCGCGTTCTGTAGCAAAGAAAGGCTTCCTGGATCCAGTGGACCCTCCAAGGAGACGGCATCCCAGCCCCCACTCGGCAGCTAGATTCTGGGACTCTTATGGGGACGTGGCATAAGAGAAGGTCCCAGCAGGTATGCATGAGGCGAGGACAGCACCAGAGGAGGGGCCACCATCGGTCACATGCCGCTTTCCCACCTTATTACCCCTCTGCCTCTCTTGGGGGACCTTTGTAAGCAGTGAGCAACTAGCCAGGCAGCCTGAAGAGCTAAGATTGTGGAAACCCACCAGTGGTTCATTGTCTACCGGGTATTGGGAATTCACTCCTGCAGCTCAAGACAGGTGTGACTGACGGGCCCCATCCCATGACCAATGCTAACTGACTGCTAAGCGCCACCTGGGGCACAGTGTTGGGAAAGCAAGAGCCTGGGATCTGCAAGAAAGCCATTACAGTAGGGTGGTGATGTCCGCCTTCACCCTAGTGTGCGATTGTGACAAAAAAATAAGTATATATACAAATGCTTTGCAAAGTATGAAGTACTACCCAAATAATAACTATAATGGTAGCTCCCATTTTTAGTGCTTCCTAACCACCAAACACTGCTAAGAGTTATACTTGCTATATTTAATCATTTAAACCTCACAATGACCTTTGATACTATCAATTTTCCCCCACTTTATACTTGGGGAACCAAGGCTTGGGAAAAACAGTGTAATTTATGCAAGGTTGCAGAGCCAACAAGCAGAACTGTGGCACAAGCCTAGGTCTTTCTGACTAAGAGCAACTGTTCTTATGCACTGTATTTTGCTGTCTTCAGAATGTAGGGGATTATAATTATTACTGTTAATAGATAAACTACCCTGCTACTTGGTGGCTTGTCCCCAAGGCCCCAACTTGGAGACTAATAGGATGTGTTTGCAGTCATTTTTCAGTCCCTAAAGGGTTGGAACTTGCCTTTTACCGAGTTGGCCAATTTTGCCTACGTTTTTTCCCTTTACCCACCGACAGCTGTGTGCAGAGCAGTATAATGGCCTGTGCTATGCCCGCTCCCCAAGCCTCTGTGAGCACTTTCTAGAAGGTTTCCTGTGATCAATCACACCTCAGCTAGACTGAGATGTTCAGGGCCCCTTGTGAATTGCCCCTTTGGTGCAGAAGTATGACTCACCTCAGCAGGTTTTCCTTTCTTGAGAACTGTTTCTTTTGTTTGTTTGTTTTTGAGACAGAGTCTCACTCTGTTGCCCGGGCTAGAGTGCCGTGGGTCAGCCTAGCTCACAGCAACCTCAAACTCCTGGGCTCAAGCAATGCTCCTGCCTCAGCCTCCCGAGTAGCTGGTACTACAGGCACGCGTCATCATGCCTGGCTAATTTTTTTCTGTATATTTTTAGTTGTCCAATTAATTTGTTTCTATTTTTTAGTAGAGACAGGGTCTCTCTCTTGCTCAGGCTGGTTTTGAACTCCTGAACTGCAGCGATCCTCCCGCCTCGGCCTCCCAGAGTGCTAGGATTACAGGCGTGAGCCACCGCACCGGCCGAGAACTGTTTCTATTACAGAACCTTTCTAGAACACTGAGATCTGGAAAGAAAGGGGCAGATGTGTGCGATCGGTACCATTAGCTGTCATGATTACACTCATGTGGTGGTTGGCAGACCACTTTCATATTGATTTTTCTCTGCAAGCCTCAGTTTTGTCATCTACGAAGTAGATATAATGACAATAATAATATAGTCAAGGCTCATCTCATGAAAGAATTAGGCTATGATAAACTCACCACTTATGGTGAAAACAACGTAAAATCAGAATCATCCTTGACAATTGCCCTTGGAATACGAAGGCAAACCACCTCTCAAAAGTCCAGTTGAGGCAGTTTTCCCCTCCAGCATGAAAACTGATTACTGATTCTTTGGTTGAAGTAATCGCAGCGCCTTCCCAGGTGATGAAAATACTTCCGTCCCAAGAGTAGGCTGGCGCTGCACCAGAGTGCTCACAGTGCTGGGGGCTGGAGAGAATGAGGCCCCCAGGGATGTCCTGTGGGTACAGGGCACGCTGAGCATGAGGACGAGGGGATCACTGGCCTCCCCAGTTAGGGTTTCTCTCTCTCTCCTGTGACTGTGTATCGCTGAATTCCTGCAAGTGAAATAGACATATGATTCAGTCTCCTTAGAGCTGACTTTCTAATTTGCTTTCTATGGACAGTATTGAAACCTGAAAGTAACAGGTGACGAAACGAACACCAGGCTCGGTGAGGGGAGAGCTGGGCTCAGATCCCAGCCGGGCTGCACCTGCGTCCGTGAGACCATGGGTATCCAGACCCTCCAGACGAACTTCTCACCTGAGCGCCCAGGTTCTCAAACTGCACTTCTTGACTCAGACCCGTAGGGCCCTCATGACCTCATTAGGAAGAGAATCTGCTTGTGCCAATCCCCTCCTAGCCCAGGCTGGCACCATCTCTGCCTGCACCCTGCGGTAGCCTCCTCCCTGGCCTCCACCCTTCCTCTTGGCCTCCTAATCCCTTTTTCATTTGGCTTCAGGAGAACTTTCCAAATGCAACCTGGTGTTGCCATCTTCTTATATAAAACACTTGCATTTCCAAACGCTACTGGGGAGAAGACAAAATCCTTATCCCTGCCCACCTCCCATCCCCACCAGACTTCCCCTCCTCCTCTGTGCACCCACAGACTGCTCTTTCAGTTCCTCCTATGGTGCCCGTTTGTCCTGCCACATGTCCTTGCTTTCCCCTCTGGAATACTCTGTTCTCTTTCTACTGAGTTAACTCCTAATCCAGTTTCCTTGGGAAACCCTTGCCGACTGGATCAGATCCCTCCTGATCTGATCTGCAAGAAAGGGACTCTCTTTGTCCCGTGTACCTCTCTTTTGTGCACCTGCCACGGTAGCTGTTTTTATTTATTTGTGGTTCTGGGTTAAAGTCTATATTTCCCCCCACCACATACACTCTAGGAGGACAGGTCCCTAATCTGTCCTCCTTGCCAGTGTATCCTCAGCACCTCACAGAGCCTGGCTTGTGCTCGTACTCATTGTACATTGAAGTGGATGGACGGACGGACAGACAGACGGAGGGGTGGGTGGATGGATGGCTGAGAGACGCAAATGAACCTTATCAAATTATCACTCAGGGTGAGTTGTTATTTTTTTTCCCCCAGTGATAAAACATTTAGGTACTTACTCTGAAGAAATTGTTACAATTGTTCTTTCGGAATGGAAGGGAAAAGTTACTGAAGGTTCTATTTGCCCTTTAGATAATAGACATTCCAAAATATCTTGACTTTTTTTCCTCCCTGCTGTTTAAAAAGTCTTTTAATGAGCTATCACACCTGAAGTAGCAAATGACCTTTTCTGGAGCCAGCTATAAAAAACAAAGGGTGAGTTGGAGGGTGGTGTGGTTCTGCCCTTGGAAATGCGGATCAGCCTCTTCAAACAATGGCTCCTGTCTGAGCGTGACCTTGCTCTTCCTAGAGAACTGGCCCCGTGCAGATTGCGAATTCCAACATCCTGGTCTTGAGACAACGGGGTTATTGGAGCAGGGAAAACTGACCCAGCCCAATTGCTGGCTGCAATAGCAGGGCTTGCTGGACGTGGGCCCAGCAAACTCAAGTCTCATGGTTGCTGAGTTGTTGTGTCTCCTTCTATTCGTAAACAATACCTTTCAGGTGCGATTGTTTTCTCATACAACCTGATCTTGATTGAAAAGTCTTTTAATGAGCTTTCACATCTGAAGTAGCAAATGACCTTTTCTAGAGCCATCTACACAAACAAAGGGTGAAAGGTAGGTTTTCTTAAAACAGCAGTCCACTTGGACAGGGGCTGAGGTCAGGTCAGCCTCACTGAAGTCGGACTCGTGGGGTGCCGGAATGGGTGGTCCTTAACCCATGAACAGGGGACATTTCCTCTGAGTGAAAACAAGATCACCTCTCTCCCCACATCCCTCACAGGAAGATGGTTCTGAGATTCATTAAGAGTGGACAGGTGGTGTTAGAACATTTTATTCTCGGAGCTCTACTGGAGCTTGTTCCTTGCCCGAAGTCCTTCTACGGCCCCCACCTGCCAAGCAGCTCCGATGTCAGGCCCTCCAGCTCTGGTCCAGACTTCATTTCTGTCCTGTTGCACCTGACTCTTTTGAGCAACTCACTCCAGCCAAAAGCAACTCCTTGCCATTAGGTAAACGTGTCCCTCACACTCTACCTTCCCTTTCTTGGCACGTGCTTTCCCTCTGCTGTATTCCAGCCCTGCCACCCCCAAGGCTGCTGATCAAAGTCCTACCCATTCTTTCAGGCTCCTGTGAAACACTCCGCTTCTATAGGAATTCGTCCTTGATCACCTTAGGTAGAATTTAATCTGGGGTTCTTGTAAATACTTATAGAACTTATCTGTACCACTTCCAAGGCACTATGTTATAGTGTCGTGTGTTTTTCCCCTTTCTTATATACTTGTCTCATATCCACACTGTCTGGTGAGGCCATGGACTATCTCCTTTATCTTTGTCTCTCTCAGAGTCCTGTGGACATAGTAGGCCCTCAATAATCATTTGTTGGGTGAATGAATAAATAAAAACAATCCAACTCACATCCTCAGAACTCATGCAGAGAGAACATTTATCCAATTGACCAAACTTCCTTGCTTAAAGAAACTTTATGTTTTTGGCTAAATTAAGCCCTACTTGGGTCTCTTTGAAGTATAACCTTGAAGGTAACCTTGAAATGAATGCTTCGCTTCATGCATATGTGTCTGTGTGTGAGAAAGAGAGAGAGAGTTATTGGAATAATCTACTTAGTAGATAAACAAATGTTTAGAATTATATAGTCATTTAAACCTCAAAGTAAAATCATCCCAGTGCTTTTGCAGGATTAGTTGAAAGGAAGGTGGGAAACCACCCCCAAAATTTCAGCAGAATCAGGTCTGTAATACAACCGCAGACCCTGGCTGCAGCAGATGACCTGCTCGGTTTTGCTTTCCCGGTTGCTATGAAAGAGCAGACAGCCCCTGCATTGTTTTGAAGACACCAGCCAGCTCCGCCAGAGACCCAAGTGTCCTGTCTGAGGAGGCTTTGCCAAGTCTGCAGTCTCCGGATTAGAGTATGCACTTTAACAAATCTTTCTTCTGGAGCAGAATGCAGTTGGCTTACTTCACCACCAGGCCTTCCTATCTCCAAAGGGTGCCAGGCACGCCTAAATAGTGATTAAAAAAAGATTAAAATTCCATTTGTGTGTGTGAGTGTGTGGTTGTTTGAACACTAATCGATTCTTTTAGTGGAATGTTAAGTAAAAGCATGCAGATACCAGAAGCCGTTATTTAGAGCAGCCAGTCGCAATCCATTTCCAATTTATTGTTTAATGTAATTTCCCCATTAATTCTGCCAGTCTCCTCCCCAAACTCTCCCTCACTTCTCTCACCACTCTCCTTCCCAAGCCCTTTGCTTCCTGTAGCAAAAGGATGAGGACATCTGGAAACGGAGGGGAAGAAATCAGCAAAAGAGGGTTGCTGGAGGAAAACAATCACAGCTTTTATAGACGAATCTTTGAGGCTACAGAATTAAAGAAACTTAAAATTACTTCTGGATTGAAAAGTGCAGACGTGCTCTTTTACATAACATTAAGTGATTGCTGTTGCATAAGAATTGCTGCCTTTTGAAAAGCATTGTTCGTGCCTTTCTTGTTAAAGGTCTTGTGGCATTTGTTTCAGTTGTACAATGCCACTATTAACTAAGAACCTTTTTCTTTCCTTGAAGAACACCAAGTTTCCACATGGGCATATGACATCCTGTTAATGAGGAAACTCACTAAATCCTGTTATCAGCCAGAGCCAGTTGAATTGGATCGGCTGTTTAATAGGTAGCTTCTGCAGGACGCGCAGTTGTATTATGAGAAGGTCCCATTTTCTCTCCTGTTCCCCCAAACATGGCCATCGCAAACACTGGAACACACCTTGTCTTCATAAACTTTCTCTGAAAATAATGGCTTGGTAGTAGCTCTCCTTTACTGAGAAGACCTAACTTTTTCCCAGACACTGAGCTAAATGCTTTGTACAGATGAGTTCAGTTCATCCTCCCAACAACCCAGGAGTACATACCTTTATTCTGTTAGTTGTCCCTCAGTCAGGGAAACTGGGGTCCACCTACCCAGGAAGTGAAACCAAGTTTTTTCTAACTCTAGAACCAGAGTGCTCTGAGTTATTAAACTGCCTGCCCCATTGATTAGCATTCATGCATCTGGCTAGTTATCAAGGGCCTAAGATGAGCCAGACACAGTGGCGAAATGCCCTTGCCTTCAGGAAGCTTAGGGTCTACACTGGGGAGAGAACAACCAGATCTTGTTTGGTCCTGGAGGCTGAAAAGCTGTAGGATTTGGGGCAAATCCATTCTACTCTGTTAGCCTCAGACTTCATATCTGTAAAATGAGGCTGCTGGATTTAGACAAATAGTTTTGCAACTTTATTTTGAATCAGAATCACATGGAAAATGGTGTTTTACAAAACACATCTTCCTGGATTCCTGTCTTAGTAGGTTCAGGGTGGGGCCCAGGAATCTGCACCTATAGTCAGGGCCTAGGTACCCCAAGTACTACCTCTGAGGGGGCCTGATCTGGCTATAAACCCGCTAGTGCCTACATGGGATCCGCTGTCATCACACGGTGTCCCCAGTGCCCAGCACACTGCCTTACACAGAGCAGGTGTCAATAAACACTTGGTGTAGTTGGAATGAGCTCAGGTTTCTTAATCGGCACTGTCTCCAGAAATTCCATGCATGGACATCAGAGACTCCTAGACCCCCTGCAATTGACCACAGTTTTTGTTAAGGTTTGTGGGGGGTGTGATGCTTAGGGCCCTTTGGGCTCTGTATACTTTGTGCTTTTAAGACTGCAACTAATTTTCCATCCCACCAAAGGCCCACCTATTGTGGGAAACTTTTCTTAACCTATATAGTAAAATTTGAGTCCTGTATCAACATGATACAGGACTCATTCGGTGAGATGTCCATTTACAGTAGATTCTTAAAATCCTAAAGGAGTCAATATCCACAATCTGCGTAAATTATGACAGCCTTCAGGATATACCGTTTGTGATTTTCTTGGGTCATCCGAAAGTACCTTCTGGGCAGGTAGCGCCATCTCCATTCTCCAGTTGGGAAAATTAAGGTGCCTGTGATGCCTGTATCTTGTGCAGGGTCAAAAAAACATCCTGCGAGGCAAAGGACATGGCTCTCATCCTCAGGCCTCTGCTGCGAGGCCTTGATTGGGTAGCTCGGCCGGTTTGCACTTCAGTTTCCCCGTCTGTGAGATGAGCGGAGGTGGACTAATTGTCTCTGAGCAGCTGCTTAGCTCAGATGTTTGAGGGCTCGAGCAGCTGTAGAACTCCCTGTGTCAGCAAGCTCTGAAGTCCTCTTGGTTTAAGGAAGAAGTAAGGACTAATGACACCACCTAAAACAGCACAGATCATCTCTGCAGATCCTAGGAGGGAGGGAAGGAAGGCAGATGCGCATCATTAAGGCAAAGGCAGTGGAGGTAGGTATGAAACGCCCAGGATTTTGGAATCTGAATCCTCCATGCTGTCAGCTCAGCAATCCAGTGTTTCACTTTAAGAACAAGATTCAAGGAGTTTACTTCTGTGAGGTCAAGACTGTGAGGTTCATCCCTGTACCCCCTTCCCAGTGGCAATGGAAAGCTTTCAAAAGCACATAGGGAAAACAATACCCCTTCACGGACTCTTAGACTCTTGACATGTCCTTTAAAGGTTGCTTAACCCTTTCTACTCAAAAGTGTCTTTTGTGGACTAGTAGCATCAGCGCCCCCTAGGCCCTTGTTAGAAATGCAGGATCTCAGGCTTTATCCCAGACCTAATCCACCAGAATTCTCTACATCAGGCCCCTCAGTTATTTGGTAACTTCTACCACTGGTACTTTCTCTATTCTCAGGACCTCAAAGAACAAGATAATTCCTCCCGTACCCCCCCAGGGCTTCTTTCTCCTAGTCCTCATGCAACACAGTTTCTAGTCTTCTCCATCCAGGATGCATTCCTGTATCTCCCAGCATGTTGCAAACTCACTGGGACCAGGCAAGTAACACAAATGAGAGATGAGAGGCAGATGAAATGCAATAAGGAATGGTGGGGACTGCGGCAAACTGGAGAGACATGTCCCATCAAAACAGGGCAGCCTTTATACAGCCCAGCTGGGGGGCCAATGGAAACTCACCCCAAGTACTGACGTATCTTATGGGTTTTTAAGAGAAGCCAAAAGTCTTGATAAAACAATATGAAACTCCCTTGTGTTTAAGCTAGAATTAAGAAAACAAAACCAAAACAAAACACACCTCGAAAGCTGCCAGACTGTGCTTGCCAGTGACCACATTCGGTCCACAGGCCTCAAAAAGCAAGCAGGATTATCATCTCCCTCATTGGAGACCAGCAGCTCTCAAACTTTAGCGTGTGTCAGAATCGCTTGGGGGGCTTGCTAAAGCATAGATTGCTGGGCGCCACCCCCAAAGTTTCTGCTTCAGGAGGTCTAGGGTGGGCCCCAGGAATTTGCTTTTCTAGCAAGTTCCAGCTGGTGCGGAGGCTGCTGGTTCAGAGACAGCACTTTAAAGACCAGGGCTTTAGTTCTGTGCCTTCCTTTAAGTAGCCTCAGTCTGCAGAGCCTCTTTCGTCCCATCAGTGACCCGATCACCCGAAGATTCCAATCTGTGGGCAGTGGAAGAGGGAAAAGGAGTGGAGAGGGAGGGCTGGAGAAAGGAAAGCTAACCAGCCCCTGTCTACTCAACCGTGACATCGCAGAAACAGAATATAACCTTGGGCAGGTCCCTGGCCCACCCCAAGGCTTGGTTTCTCTGTCGTGCTATAGGGAAGTGGCCCGAGCTCAGCTTCCAAATATACTTGTTTGCTTGCTTGGGAGATTCGGTCGTCTGTTTTTAGCAGAAGAACTTTTTTCCAAGTGAAATCCCACGTGGAACCCTAGTCGGTAAAACAGGCATTGCTGCTGGGCTGGAAAGAGGGGCGCAAACCCCTGCTGTGAGCCTCCCTCTTCCCAAGGCAGGGCCTGAAAAAGCCACCCGCCCGCCCGTGGAACTGTAGCCTGAACTGAGGCGATGCATCCCTAAGCACCCCCAAGCTCAGCTGCTGTGATTTCCAAGAACCCCGAAAACTGTTGGCGGACACCTTGGCCTTAGTTTTTGTAGTTTTCTTTCCCTCTCTGACCAAGACATCTAGCATGCCAACTTTGCAAGAATTGTCTTTTCCCGATCCAGAGAGGTCTATAGCGAGAGCGTGCAAAGGATTGCTAGCATCGCTAGAGCTGCTGTAAGGACGCAGGGCTGTTGTGGCAAATCTGCTCTCGTGAGGATCAGCCAGCGACTTCTTAAACAGGTGCAGGGCTGATTTGACTCAGGCGGCTTCTTGTTAGCACTGACGTCCAGCATGCCACACATCGGGGCCTTTGCAGTTAATGATATGGGAAACAGGACTATTGGATTCTGCCTGCCACAGTGGCAAGAACAAGTCTGCACGATTTTTATATGGGCAAGGTGATCCAGGAAGCATTTATGTGAATGCCGTGCGATGCAGTGTTACCTTGGGGAGGCTCCAGCCTGGGGACCAGGACTTTACACTTGACTGCTGGCATGGGAAAGCATCAGGCTCCCTCTGATGTCACCAGACATGGGAAAGCAGCCTCCTCGAATCAGGGAAACCGCTTCCTAACGGGCCCACCAGGATGGGCTCCCCTTCCCAGACAGCTGTATGTTCCTTTGTTTCTCTCGGCCATTTAATTGCTTGTTCTTACAGTCCTTACCCATTGCCAGATGCTCACCCTCTTTGGGACTGGTCCCTAAGAGCTGTAGAGGTGACCCTGGCCTGCCTTTTACTCCTGCTGCTGGAGTCTTTCTTTTCAGGCCAAGCACAGCTGGGCCGTTCTGCACCCACACCTCGAGGTCCGTGCCGGGCCGTTTGTCCCGCCTGCGTCTCAGGTCCAGGAAACATGTTCCATCCCTTCCTGGTGGAACTGAACTGCAGCAGTGCATTCTCTGGGCCTCACCCTGCCCAGTATGTAGCCACAAGCCACGCGTGGCCATTGAGCGCTTGAAATGGCTCTGAAAGGGGGTGAGCACCACTGTGAAATATACACTGGATTTCAAAGACTTGGTACAAAAAAAAAAAGGAATGTAAAATACCTCAGTAATTTTTTACATTGATTGCATGTTGAAATGATAATATTTTAGATAGAGTGTATTGGGTTAAATAAAATATTTTATTAACACTTCCCCTATTTCTTTTTTTTAATGTGGATACTAGAAAATGTCAAGTTACATATGTGGCTCGAATTACATTTCTGCCAGGCAGCGCCACACCGAGCACAGTATTCTCCCCTGGGTGAAAAGAAAGTGTCCGTCTTTTCTCTCCCTGCTGGTTTGCGAGTCCCAAAGGATGGACGCTGTGCTCCTGTCATCTCGGTGACCGTGGCTCGCCCAGCTGGCACACGGCAGGCACTAGCAGAGGTATACTGAGGTAGCGAATTAACGAACAAACGATGACGGATCATCGATACCACATCAACTGATGCCAAAAGCTCCCTTAGGCAGTGTAACTTCTGGGTCTGTATAACTGAACTTATTTCTCCTTTTCTCCCTTTTCACAGTTTTTATCTTTTTTTTTTTTTAAGGGCTCACACAGTCGGCAAAAGAAGACGTTTTTCTTAGGAGATGGGCAGAAACTGAAGGACTGGCACGACAAGGAGGCCATCTGGAGGGACGCTCAGCGCGTAGGTACGGAGGGCAGGGTCCCCGCGGCAGGCTCCGTGCACGCATGCATGCATGTGCGTGTTCAGCAGGGCTGTCTGGACCTCTTGTTGCCTCCCTCCCCGGCTGCCACCAGCCCTTCCTGATCCTCAGGTCCCCCTCTTTGCCTGTTAGCTGACCCCTTTCTCCCCTCACATCACCAGGTCTACTGCCTGCAAGAATTTGCCCACCTCCTTTATTGAGTGATGGGAAATGTGTCCCCCCATAGGATATTTTACCACTAACACGGGGAGCAATGATAACAAGAGCCAACATTTCTTGGACACCTATGGAGAGGAAGGTCCACGCTCTGCACTTGCAGATTTTCTCTGTGAAACCCTGAATCAACCTTTGTGGCCCCTTTCAGGAGAAGGGACCTGCAGCTCCAAGAGTTGTGGTGATCTGCCCACAGTCCCATGGCGAGAGAGAGGCAGATGTGGGCGTCAGGCCCAGATCTGGAGGGCAGAGATGACACCCAGCCAGCACTGCAGCCACGGGAGTGGACAGCGGCCTTCGCTAAAGTTTTCTTTGGCTACTTAGCCTCCGCCACAGTCCCTGTCACACTGGGGCGTTGAGAAGGGCCTGGGAAAGGTGGTACACAAACTACGTGGCAGGTCATCTGTGGAGAGCCTGGACTAAAGAGTCAGGGGAGCAGCTCTGACTCCACTGACCGACGATCAGACCATCAGACGAAGTCCACACTCCCTGAGCCTCAGTTTCTCCATCTGTCGGTGGGGCTCGTGCTTCCTGCTTTGACGGGATATTGTTATGTGGGTGCCAAGTAAACTGATAAGTATGAAGTAGCTTTGCAATGCTGGAAAGCAAGGTAGAAATATAAGGGATTGGTACTTTATTCATTTTTATCTCCATTAACGACACCAACCACTATTAATTTTTTTTTTAAATTACATTATGACAAACCAGCTTACCACAAGGCTCGGAAGAGAGTTGCTACCGTAACTTAACTAGTGGTCAGGGAAATCTAAAGACATGACATGCATTTTTCTGTATGCCAGTGACTTAAAATGGGGGGCAAGGGTGGGGACGCTGCTTAAATTAGGAAAGAAAACCATATAGAAAGAGCTGATTTGCTAGACAGCGACGCCAGAATTGTTAGAACCCTGGGCTAACCAGCAAGACAAGAGTAACCAGCAGCAGAGACATTAAGAGTAAAACACTAACCAGCACGTGTCGAATGCTACCTGTGTGCCAGGCAGTTTTTCCTGCACGACTGTCTTCATCGTCCCACTGGCCCTTCTTGTTCCAGTTAATACAAAGGGCAAAACCTGGGACTTAGAACTGCTACAGGCACGCCCACGATGACAGAGCTGGTGACCGGCAGGGCTGGCCTCGGAACACAGCTCTGCCTGGCTCCAGGGCCTGACCTCTGCATGGCTCCCCTGAACTGCCCTCCGTGGGCACACTGCTTCTGGTCTTCTTTCGCCGCTTGCTGCATTTCTGTCCCTTGCAGACTCTGTCCTGGCTTCCAGTCTGCAGTGTCTTCTTGGGGAGCATTACAAGGTATAGAAGGTGGGGTCCATCAGGGTCCCCAACCTCAAGTTCCTGCCGTCTCGGGTTTGGTGCTAGATGCTCACTGGCCTCCTCGTTTCTGTGCCCATCCTCTTTTCCCGTGGTTAGCACTGCCAGCCCGCACCTGTCCCTGCCACAGTCCTGTCCCTCATCTGACTGAACTGGAGCAGCCACAGCCCTTGGGCTCCACCTCTCAGCTGGCACCTTCCTGGCAAGCCAATGTTGTCAGCGTTTACTCTGCAAAGTAAATGGGTGTCGCTCAGGCCACAAGCTCCAGTCGGTGAGGTGATATTTAATCAGCTGGTTTTATTGCCTTTTCTGCAAGATGTTTACCAACGGCGGATGCTTGAGCTAGCATCGCAAGGGTTGGTGTGGACCTTCCCACTTGCCATGCGCACACGTTAGAAACCCACAGAATAATTTCCTGCAGCACCAGGAACTCTTCCCCCAAGATGGATTGTGCAGAGAGAGGAAAGCTGGCACTTCATCCGTCCAAATCTGTGACTCCACGCAACACTTTTCAGGCAATGCTGGCTTAGGGTAGGCAGATCTTCAAATGTGTTTGCTGGCTTTAAAAAAAAAAATCAAAGAGGAACTGTCATCCAGGCCATAAAAATAATCATAATAAAATTTTTTAAAAAAAATTTTTTTAATTTAAAAATCAAAGCATCTTTTATCATTTATGGCAATTTTGATTTACATATAAAGTTTGCCTTACCTGGAGTGTAATCAACTTTTCTCACATTGATGTAGTGTTTTAGAGTTTACAAAGAGCTTTCACGTAAGTACCTTCTCTTTTGACTCTCCCAGATGTGCTGGGGTATCAGAGGATGAAGCTGGGGTGATTTGGCCAAGGTTAATCAGCTCATAAATGGTGTCCCCGGCATCCTGTCCAGGTGATTGGTCTCCAAGGGCAAGGATGTTTGGGGCTCCTGACCAAATGGAAGGAGGACAGACTTTGGAAGCTACACACCTGGTGTGATAACCTTTCTGAGTCTCAATTTGTCTTTCTAAGAAGTGAGATCTCTCACGTCCACCCTACAGGGCTGCTGTGATTGCATGAGCCCCAAATCTATAAAGTGGATGAATAAATGCGTGTCCCCCTCCCCTCTTGGCACGCCCCCTCCCCCCGCCCCCCGCAAAATCTGGAGCTATGTATGCTCTGCATCTACGTGTCAGGTTTTATCTCTGTGGTTTAAGCATATTTTTCATCCTTCTTCCCCCACGCCATATACAGGGCCCCCACAGATGTTATTAGCAACATTGAATTTGCTCTTTGCCTCTAGGAAATGGAGAACAAGGGAGACCTTACCCCATGACTGATGCCGACAGAGTGGATCAGGCCTACCGAGAAAATGGATTTAACATCTACGTCAGTGATAAAATCTCCCTGAACCGTTCTCTCCCTGACATCCGGCACCCAAAGTGAGTGTAACGTCTCTCAGATTCTGGGATCTAAGGATTTTGCCCCTGGCTCTTGTTGAGAATTAGTTAAAGTCACAGGCACAGAGAGCATTGCTGGACTCCCTCCTGTTCCAAGCCCTTTGTGCAAAGGGTCGCAGTGTGGCGTCGCCGGAGAATGACAGTGTCTCCCAGAGAGCCAGCCTCCTTCTTCTTTTCAGGGAGTTGGAATATGGCTCTCAGGGAAGTTCAGACTCCAATTTAGAGGACAATTATAGTAATTTTTTTATGTTACCAAGACTATTGTCTCTCGAACTCCCGTCCTCAATTGATTCCCCCGGCCTCAGCCTCCCAAGTAGCTGGTGCTATTGGTGTGCACCATTGCACCCGGCTGCAGTGACTTTTTCAGCCTTCACTCTCTTCATTTTCTGTGTTGGATGTTCTTCTGTTTTTAAAAAATCTAGCTGGGTGCAGTGGCTCACGCCTGTAATCCTAGCATTCTAGGAGGCCGAGGCGGGAGGCTCACTCAAGGTCAGGAGTTGGAAACCAGACTGAGCAAGAGTGAGACCCCTGTCTCTACCAAAAATAGAAAGAAATTAATTGGACAACTAAAAATATATAGGAAAAATTAGCCAGGCATGGTGGCACGAGCCTGTAATCCCAGCTACTCGGGAGGCTCAGGCAGCAGGATCGCTTGAGCCCAGGACTTTGAGGTTGCTGTGAGCTAGGCTGACGCCACGGCACTCTGCCCAGGGCAACACAGTGAGACTCTGTCTCAAAAAAAAAAATCTTTATTTTAGCTATCCTATGTACTTATAAATTTGTCTTTGTTATAAACTATCTCAAATCATGGTGAAAGGAGACATATCATCAACAGTTGCAAAGCTGATAACAATGGCAGCTAACGTTCTTTGAACGGGTGGGCAGTATGTGGCAAGCACTTTATTTGTATCATCTCAGGTTGCTGTGAGGTAGGTCCTGGAACGATGCCCATTTTACAGATGAGAAAACTGGGGCTTACATGAGGATCATAACTCACTTAAGGCCATAAGGTGAAGAAGGAGCTGAGCTGGATCTTAGACTCCAACTGGACTAAAAACTGTACTCTGGACCTTAAATTATCTTGCTCCCTGGACATTTTCAGTAAGGATCATTGTGCTGGTGGTGATGTTTTTCTAGTAGAGCTGTTCTTAAACTTAGTGTGCATCAGAATCACTTGCAAGGCTGTTAGAATACAGGATATTGAGTCCCCAAAGTTCCTGATTCAGTAGGTCTGGGTGGGGGCCCAAGAACTCGCATTTCAAACAGGCTCCCAGGTGATGTTGGCACTGCTTGTTGTGGGACCACACTTTGAGAACCACTGCAAGTAGAAGATTTCAACATTGCTTCTACACAAAGGCAGGACTGAGTAGCACTGAAGCATACAATGTTTTGCTCTGGGTCTAAGAAAATGGAGCCCAGGAAAAGAAAACAAAAGCCAACACTTTTTAGGCGCTTACTGTATGCCAGGCACTGTTTCAAAGAAGTGGTTCTCAGAGTGTGGTTCTCAGACCGGCAAGATCAGCATCGCCTAGGAATTTGCAAATTCTTGGACCCCAGCAATCAGGGTTTTAACAAGCCCTCCAGTCAATTCTGTTGCGTGCTTGAGTTTGAGAACCACTGTTCCAGACACTTTAGGTGTATTAACTCAGCCAAACCTTCCAAAACCCCTATGAGGTAGGTACCATTATTATCATCATTTTAGGTACCATTTATTATCACCAGATGAGGAATTGAGGCACAAAAACTTTACTTTCACATCACGTTAAAGACCTCTTGAAATGGTATGGACAATCATCACTACTTTGAAATGAGGGTGGTTTTTAGAACTACTACTTGATCTTGTTGCTTCATTTTTTGTTGTTGTTGTTTTTGAGATAGAGCCTCACTATATTGCCCAGGTTAGTCTCGAACTCCTAGGCTCAAGTGATCTCATCTCAGTTTCCTGAGTAACTGGGCCTATAGGCACATACCACCATGCCCATGAATACATTTTTGACAACTGTATTAATAAATTTTGAATAAATTTTGACAACTGTATTGCAATCTAGTTGGTTTTCTTTACAATGTGGTATTTTTTATTTTATGCATTATGAGCATTACTCCATAGTTTTTCCCAGCCTGCAGAGGGGCCCTTAGCATCAAGGTGAAGAACACCTGTCACAGGTGGATAGGACTCAAGCTAAGGAGGCCCCAGGCACCTCTGCTAGCAGCCCACCGAGCCAGCCAGCCGGCACCCAACTTACTAACTGCAAAGCATATCACGACAGCCAGGGCTCCCGACGCCCACCTTTCTTAGAATCGCCAATTGTGGAAGCTGACTTTTCAGAAATAAGTTGACAGATGTCTTGAAGAGCTTTTCTTTTATTCCAGAGGGGAATCTTTCCCGCAGTTTGACAGCAGAAATGTGTGAGTAAATTAGAGCCGTTGAGCCGCTCGCTCCCTTCGGTTTCTTTTAGCTTAAACAACTTCTCCAGCAGGAGCTGAGGTTTATGTTTGCCTTTTATTCCTTCAAACTGAATTTTGGCAACAGCATGTCAAGAACAGGATTGAGGGGCTGTTTGTTTGTGCCAGCTGCCTTCGCTTCCACCAGAAGCTGTGCTGGGGAAACTCGCAGCCACGGAGAACGGAAGCGAGGCAGTTTGGCCCAGACTTGCTGGGCTTGCCAGTGGGAGGCGGCCAGCTGGCTCGGCGTGGACCTGCCCTCTGCACCACCTGCCAAGTGAGCCTGAACAGAAGCTGGCTGGTGGGCTGGCCCACTTTCCCTACTCCCTGGGGAGCCCTGCTGGGCTGCCCGGCAACTAAACATGGAAGCCCCTCCAGAGCGCAGGGCTGCTGCTGGACAGAGACTCAGCTGCTGAAGTGCCTGGGGTCTGTGGATTCTTGTGCAAACCCTGCTTCTTGGGTGGTCAGTTTCTCCCATGCAAAGATTATCCACAATGGGAATGAAAGCAGTCTACAATTCTGACCTGCTTTCTCCATTCCATGGGTTAAGCTTTAGCAATGAGTGAACCTGAATGGAATCTTTGTTGCAGTAAAAGGCCCAAGTCAACCAGATTCCTGCTTCCGTGCTCATTCTTGCTTTTTCCTTTTTGCTAAATTAACATGGTTAATTTATGATATGGGCTGGATTTCATCAAAAGAATTTATAAGCTCATGTGATTGTAATAGGCTGGCATTCTACTAAGTACCTTTACATCCTCCAATAGAGTACAAAGTAGAAGCAACAAGGAAGGGAGTTATAAACTATTACCTTTGACAAACACATATTAAATACATAATTTACTCCAGGCATGGTGGCTCATGCCTGTAATCCCAGCGCTTTGGGAGGCCAAGGTGTGAGGACAGCTTGACCCCAGGAGTTCAAGACCAGCCTGGACAACATAGTGAGACACCATCTTAAAAAATAAAAATAAAAAATTTAGGTAGGCATGGTGGCATACACCTGTAGTCCTAGCTACTCAAGAGGCTGAGGCAGGAGGATTGCTTAAGCCCAGGAGTTCAACATTATAGTGAGCTATCATCATGCCCCTGCACTTCAGCCTGGGCAACAAAGCAAGACCCTATCTCTTAAAAAATAAATAAATAAATATATAATTAAGTGAATTAATACATAAAAAATGACAACTTACCACTGTGGAAAGTTTAAGCCAACTAACCACATTTTTTGTAGTAATAATAATAATAGTGCCCCAATGTGAATGTACACATAGACATTAAAAATGCTATTTGGGCCAAGATGGAGTAAGAGGAACCCATTTACCCCCTGCCTAAAACAACCAAATAGATAAATAAATAAATAAATAAATGGACAACATATATGAAGCAGTGGTTTTTAGGAGACTGGACATCAGACAATGAAGGACAATAATCCCTAAGAGATGAGAAACAAATCAGGTGATCCCTATAGTTGCCCCAGCTTGTTGCCTTGAGAGTTTCCAGGACATACTATAGAGACAAGGAACCCAGACAAAGCCCAGAGGACTTCCTGAGTTGAGGAGATGAGGCTGAAAGCCCAGGGAGACTAAGGGACCCATAGTTTACAGGATACAGTACTGGAAGGGGGAGAGCTGTACACAGAGAGAACTACAGAGATCTACATAGAGTCCTCTCAACTATTCGGTGGATTACTGATCAGCATATGTCTGTAAGGAAGTGACCTGAGGCTGGGAAAATAATTACCTACAAGGGCTAGAGGGAACAGTGCCTAGTGCTCACTCAGGGCCAAAAATAGTGCCTCTTCCCACCATCCAGACTGGAAAACCTCATAATTCATAACTCATAGGGAACCTGGTAGAGAACTTAGAAGAGTTTTGCCTTAGCAGGGACTAATTAGACCTAGACTGAACAGTGCTCTGGACCAGCCTAAAAAAATTATAAATTATTACCCAAAAGGATTAAACTGTTTCCAATTAACATAATGCATCCCAGAACAAAGCTTGAGAATACTCATAGAAATACAAAAATATTTAGCACTAAGCAATGTGAAATCCAAAGATTACCAGGCATGCAGAGAAGCAGGGAAACATGACCCATAATGATGAAAATAATCACTCAATCAAAACCAACCCAGAGTTGACACAGATGTTAGAATTAGCAGAGAACACTAAAAAAGTTATTATAACTATATTCCATATTTTTAAAAAGTTAAATAGAGACATGAAAGATATGAACGGACCAAAATCAAACTTCTGGAAATGAAACCAACAATGTCTAAGATGAAAAATGTACTGGATAACATTAATGGCAGGTTAGATATTGCAGGGGGAAAAAAAGAAAGAACTTAGTGAACTTGTGAACTTGAAGACTTAGTGAACTTGAAGATATAACAAAAGAAATTACCCAAAATAAAACACAGAGAAAAAGAATTTTAAAAAATAAAAAGAGCATCAATGGGCAGTGGGACAACTTTAAGCAGTCAAATATTCATGTAATTAGAGCCTGAGATGGGAAGTAATGTCTGAAAGTTTGCTAAATTGGGTGACAACTATAAAACCACATCTAAGATGCTCAAAGAAACCCAAGCTCAAGAAACATGAAGAAAATGTCATCAAGGCATTGCATAATCAAAAGATTGAAAACCAATGATGTAGGAAAAAAAGCTAAATAAGTCAGAGAAATAAAACATGTTATATACAGAGGAACAATAATAGATGACAAGAGAATGCTCATTGGAAACAATGCAAGCAAGAACATGGCATAGCAGCATCTTTAAAGTATTGAAAGAAAAATCTCTGCCAACCTAGAATTTTATACCCAGTGAAAATATCTTTCAAATAAATAAATAAATAAAGGATACCGGATGGAAGTAGAAATTTTTATTCACAAAAAAATGAAGATCACTGGAAATAGTAGCTATGTGGGTAAATATTAATATATGCTATTTTTCTTATTGTTTAAACCTTTTAAAAGATAATTGACTGTGTAACCAAAAGTAATAATAATATGTTGTTGGATTTAAAGAATATGTAAAAGTAAAATGTATGCCAACTTAAAGGTTGGAGGGGAGAAATGGTAATATGCTATTGTAAGGTTCTCATATTAGATGTGAAGTGGTGTAATATCATTTGAAGGTAGACTGTGATGAATTAAAAATATATATTATAAACCCTAAAGCAAGCACTAAAATAGCAAAACAATTATGGCTAATAAACCAACAAAGGAGATAAAATGAAATCATAAAAAATACTCAGTTAATCCAAAAGAAGGCAGAAAAGGACAGACAGGAAACTAAGATTAGAAAGAAGAAATAGAAAGCAAATAGTAAGGTGATGGACTTTAACCTAACCATATCAATAATCACATTAAATGTAAATGCTCTACTCATTCTAGTTAAAAAGTGGAGATTGTCAGATTGGGTAAGAAATCCAACTCCATGCTCCGTGCAAGAAACACACTCTAAATATATTAAAGATACAAATAAGTTAAATGTAAAAGATAGAAAATATAAACCATGCTAACACCAGTCAAAAGAAAGCTGCAGTGGCTATATTAATATCAGTTAAACTGGATTTCACAGCAAAAAATATAGTACCAGGAATAAAGAAAGTTATTTCATAATAAAAAGGTCATTCATCAGGGGGACATAGCAATTCTAAATGTTTATGTATCTAATAAGAGACCTTCAAAATACATGAAACAAAACATGTTAGAACCATAAGGAGAAATAGACAAAACCACAATTATAATATGAGATTTCAACACCTCCCTCTTAATAATTGATAGAATAAGTAGACAGAAAATTAGCAAAGATATAGTAGACTTGAATAGTAGTATCAACCAACATGACCTAATTGATATTTATAGAACACTCCAACCAATAACAGCAGAATATTCATTCTTTTCAAGTGCATATGAAACATTTACAAAGCTAGATCATATTCTGGGCCAGAAAACAAGTTTCCATAAATTGAAAAGAATTCAAGTGATATAAAATATCACTCTGCCACAAGGGAATTAAATTCATAAATCAATAACAGAACAATCTCTTAAAATTTTCCAAAAGATTAGAAACTATATAACTCACATATGAATAAATCCAAGTCAAAGAAGAAGTCAAAAGGAAACTTAAAGTATTTTGACTGAATGATAATGAAAACATAATATATCAGAATTTGTACAATGTCACTAAAGCAGTAATTAAGGGAAAATTTGTAGCATTCACTGCCTATGTTAGAAAAAAAGAATGGTCTCAAATTGATGACATCAGCTTCTACTTTCAGAAACTAGAAAAAGAAGAGCAAATTAATCTACAGTAAACAGAAGAAAGGAAATAAAAAAGGTCAAAGCAGAGATCAATGAAATATAAAATAGAAAAACAGTAGAGAAAAATCAATGAAACCAAAAACTGGTTCTTTGACATGGTTGATTAAATTGGTTAACTTCTAACCATACTGATAAGGAGAAAAAGAGAGAAGACACAAATTACCAATATCATAAATGAGAGAGTAACATAAACCATAGTTTCTATAACTATTAAGAGAATAATAGGGGAATATTCTAAACAACTTTGTGCCTATAAATTTAACCTTAGTTAAAATGAATTCATTGAAAGACACAAAGACACAAACAACCAAAGCTCACTCAAGGAGAAATGATTAACATGGATAGCTCTATGTCTATTAAAGAAATTGACAGTGCAGTTAAGAACCTTCCCCTAGGTCAGGAGAGGGGAGAAAAAAAAAAAAAAAGAACCTTCCCCTAAAGAAACTTCTAGGGCCAGATGAGTTCACTGACCAACAGTTTAAGAAATAATACCAATTCTACACAAACTCTTCCAAAAAATGAAAGAGGATGCAGTACTTACCAACTCACTGAAGCCAGCATTACCTTGATATCAAAACCAGACAGAGATATTAAAAGAAGAGAATATTACAGACCATTAATCTTCAGGAATGTGTTGAGCAGGTGGTATCATCATCATCATCATTATTCACTTTTTTTCCAATCAGCAAATAGAAGAATCAAGGGCTGATGAGGTGTGCCAAAGTTGCACAGGTACGCCCTGAGCAGTTGCATCTAGAGTCCAGTTGGAAATGGATTTATTATCATGGTTTGCCAATCATTACAGCGTCCAAAACACCCTGATAAAAGGGTGGGGAATCGCGAGAGGGAGTGACAGTGAGGAAATAGCCTTCTGGGCCCAGGAGAGATGGCAGCGGAGGTCCTATCCAGGTACCGCCACCTTCCACTCATGACACTGCGGCCTTGGCAATGCTGAGTTTGGCTTGAGAACCAGGAAAACCCGGTGTTTATAAATATCCCAACAAGCAGAAGAGGAGTCTTCGTAAACGGTGACGTAAGCCTGAGCAAGAAAGGGCAGGGGTCTAACGAGGATTGAGCGTTCCTGACCCGGAAGGCATCTCCAGCTGCGCATCCTGGTTGGGGGACCCGGGAGGACCAGAGGAGCTGGTGGCAGAACTGCTGCCTGGGCTCTCGGGCTCCCGCCCTGCATGGCCACCTCTCTGATGTGTCCAGAGATGATCAAATCAGGAACTTAATCTAAGGTAGCTGTGTGTTTGTTATGGGCCCATCTTCTACCCTTCCACCCCCAGTCTGCAGCCCATCTGAATGGCAGCCAGCCCCCCCCCACCCACTCAGGCTTATACTGAGATGATCAAAGAGACATACCCTGCCTCGAAGAGGTTGCAAGCCTATTAGTCATTTGAAATGGTCTCTGCAAATCGTCGTTCAGCAAAGATTTATTGAGTGTCTATTGTGTGTGCTGACTGTGTGGTCCAGGCCCTGGGGAAACAGCAATGAACAAAAAGGCAAAATTTCCTTCCCTCCTAGAGCTTACATTCCGCTGGGCATGGGGGTGAGGGAGTTATACTATAAACAAATATATTCATTTTTCAGATGGTGATAAGTGATGTAGGAGGGAAAAATGAAACAGGGTAAGGGGTAGAGAAAATAATAGAAGTGGGATATGTTTTATTTCGGCGGTCAGGGAAGCCCTCTCTGATAAGAGCATGACACCAACAGAGATATGAAGCAGTGAGGGGCCTAACAGGGAAGTTAGCCGGGGGGAGACCCCGGCAGGGAGAGGAAACACACATGCAAAGGCCCGGAGCTCTGCTGTGCTTGGCCAGGGCGATCAGAGCCCAGTGGGGAAAGGGGTGAGAAGTTAGGCTGCAGCCGTGTCTGGTGGTGGCCATGGCTCAGGCTGGGGCTGGGGCTGTTACCAAAGTGAGTAAAATGGGATGACAGTGGCGGGTTTGGAGCAGAGAGCAACATGATCTGATTTTTATTTTAAAAGGATCACTTTGGTTGCTATTTTAAGAACAGATGTAGGCAGCCAAGAGTGGAGGCAGGGAGACTAGTTAGGAGCAGGTTCCAGCAAGGCAGAGAAGAATGACTCAGACCACAGTAGGAGTCGCAGAGTAGCCGCGGCCGACTTCTAGATATACTTGGAAGGTGGAGACGACAGGACCTTCTTACAAGAGTGTGGCTATAAGGATAAGAGAGGAGCCAAGGATAACACCAAGGTTTTTGGCCAGAGCAACTGGGGAGACGGAGTTGCCATTTACAGAAATGGAGACAACTTTGGGAAGAACAGGTTTTGGGGAAAGAAAAATCACGATTCTGATTTCAGACAAGTCTGGGACACCATTTAACACCCGAATGTCAATGGCAAGTAGGCAGTTGGATAAACGATGCCATTCGTGTTGTGAAAAATGCAAATGGTGACCGGATTCTTTTCTGAGTTGCCATGTTTCTATTGTGGTTTGAATTAACTCACCTTCCTTAAATAGCAAGAAATGTCCGAGACGTAACAGATAGTAAGGTCTAAAAAAGACCCAAGACCGGCAGGGGGGGTGGGGGTTGGGGGGTAGGGGGGGTGCGTGCGCAGTGGGGTGGAGTTTACATGCAGAGTTCGCGTGGGTCATGGCAGGAGCGGTGCCCACAACCCTTTGCCTTTCTTGATGGGAACAAATGACTGCAGTCTGCGCCCGCCCCTCCCCCATGGTGCAGAGCAGTTTGTCACACCTTCCGTGGAACAGTGACAGGCTTGGAAGACATATTTAGTACTTATTAGCAGTTTTTACCCTTTTTTATCATGATTCTTGTGGTAGAGTAAGCTCGCCTGGCACTTTCATAATGGAGTGCTTCATGTAAGATTAGCGACCAGAGCTATTCAGGACTCCAGGGTTAGCGAGGCCCCGTTTTGGCAGGTCGTTAGCGAGGCAGTTGTGGGAGGGCAGGGCTAGAAGACTGAATGATTTGTAAGCTGGGAAAGGAAAACGGTTTTTTTGAGCATCATTTATTTTTTAGGAGACTGAAATCAGCTCTCTTCTTCTGAAATGAAATGACTCCCTTCTGAACAATGGTGTTTCTTTCAACAGTTATTGATCCATTGGACCCAATATTGGGACTTTAAGGTGCCCATAATCCTTCAAATAAAAGGGCAGCCAATAACATTTCTCAAATTGACTTCTTTTCTGTAATTTTTAAAACAAATTGTCAATGAATTTAGCCCTTGGATTGGAATTGTGGAGATAAATAGCTTATAAGCAAAAATGGCAAGCTGTTGACTAAAAATCATTTGGGCATCTAGCTCCTACAATTCACGCTAGGTAAAAACCATGCACATCCATGTGACTTGATATGTGGTTTGTGTTCTTGCCTTGTTTCTGCAAACAGATGCAATTTCTCAGTCTCTTAGAAATGGATGCTGTGTTCTCTATGAATAATAACAACATCTCCCATTTATCAGGTGCTTTTATTTATTTATCAACGTGCCAGGCATTGTGCTGAGCTCTTTGGCAGCCTCATCTCACTTGTTTCTACTCTGAATTTTTGTATGATGATGATTTATTTCTTTCATGCTCAACATCGTCTTCTGGTTTGCAAAAGCACAATTACAACCATTTTTGGCTCCAGCTTCACTGAGACCGTCTGTATCGAATGGGTATTCCTAGCTCTACTTTATAGATGAGCAAACTGAACCTCAGGGGAGTTCGGCTGTTTGCCGCGGTTCACATGGCTGGTGGGAGGCAAGGAAGACTCAACCTGGATCCTAGAGTATGTTCTCTCTATTGCGTCATGCACACACTGAGGCCCCTGTCTCACAAAGGAGAGAGACATTTTAAAATTCTAAAACTCTGTGCATGAAGGTTCTTGCGCCAGGTGTAGCGAGCAGGGTTTGCTAGAGAAATCCTACAGGCACAAGCAGCAGATTCCTCCAGTTGCATTTCACTCACCAGGCTGAAGGTAACGTGTGCTTGCCCGGGAGCAGACAGATAGCGTTCAGTTAAACTGGGTACAGAGAGGAGCTTGATTTCTAAGTAGTGTTGGCCTTGAAAGGGTTTAAGGAAAAAGACAATAATGACTGGAAGATAAAAGTGGATTATCAGTTTCCTCCCTTCATTAAGATGGTATCAAGGGCAGCTTGATGATAAGACAACAGAACAGCTCAGTTTGACAGCACTCTTACTTAGAGTAGAGCATAATTGCTTTCTGATTGTAAGCCTCCTTCTCCACATCCTTTTTGGAGGGAAGAAATCAATAGTCCCTTTCCCTTCTCCACCCCCAACACACACACCCCAGTCCTGAATCTGCCCAAGCAATGAATGGTAACAGTTTGGCATGTAGCTTCCTTAGTTTTTTGTCTTTGCTTATACAGCATATACAGACATATAAATAAGGTTTTGTTTTTGTTTTACAAACATGTAGTTGTACTATATGTATTTTAGCTTTGCTTAATATATTATGGTCATGTTTTTAAGACATTTCTAATAGCTGTGTAATATTCTACTACAATATAATCTATGCCACCATTCATTTGTAGACAGACATACATGTTGTTTCTAGTTCTTTGCTTCTGGAAACATTGTGGCAAAGACATCGTGGAAAACATATCTTTACACTTTTATTTCTTCTTTTCTCCTCTTTCATAAGTCATCAAGAATCTTGCTCTCAGAGTCCATTTCCTTCCAACGACTGCCTGCCTGGCAGCTGGCGCCTCCCTGGGATCTGAGGGGTGGTCCTCGTGGTTGCTGTTTTACGCCTTATGTACCATATTCATTAACCGGTGCTCCTCCTTCCTGCTGTCAGCCTTGGTTTAAAGTTTGAGCACGTGGCATCCATTGCACGTTATATCTGTAGGAGGACCAGGCGTTTTGTCATGTGGGCCAGCAGTGTGAAGAAACTGTTCTTAGATTTTTTTAAAAAAAAAAAAATGGTTGTTTGTATAAACTTCTTAAAACTGGATGTGATCTGAACAGTGAGGTTTCCAGATCGTAAGTTCAAAAGGTGAGGGAAAGACAGCGCAAGCCAAGATCCTTTAAATGCTGCCCATATCTGACATGGCTGGCGCAAGTCGCAGGGTGCAGAACCGATCCACTGATGGTGCTGAGGTTCCTAATTAATAAAAAGAAAGCTCTGTGTTTCTCCCAGCTGTCTACTAGGGAGAGGGAATAGCAGAGGTGTTGGCTGGCTCTCAGCGAAGCTTCCCCTGCAGGGAAGAGGCCCTTCATAAAGATGTCAGCCTTGGCCATGCTGTCATGCTTATCTTTCAGCTCCTCTGCTTCCAGCCAAACCACGTTAAAGAGAAAAGTCAGGGCCTGTCTCATCCCCCAGAGGAAGGTAGAGAGGAGGAGGGAGGCTTACTATTGATCGGTGTCAGGGACGTCTGGAGGGAGGATGGGGGCACAAGGACTTTTCCCACCCTCCCCACCAAGACTCAGCTTCTTCCTTTTGTTCCAGAGCCCAGAGCTGTTTATAACATCCACTTAGTTAGCCTAGGCCACTGGACATAGTCTTTCTGAGAATATTGTATTAAAAGGGACTGTCCCTTGTACAAGATAGAGAGGAGAGAATCCTAGAATCCTCTCTCTCTCTCTGTGTCTCTGTCTCTCTCTTTGCACGAGATCTCTGCTCATTCACAGAGCAGGAGAAAGAGAACGAGTAGAGGGCTGTGGTGGGGTGGGAGGCAGTAGGAGGGACGGGAGATAACTCATTTGTGGCCGAGCAGCCCTCGATTTAATGTTCCCTAAAGGATCCTGAGCCCTTGGGACACAAAGGATGAATGTAATATACTAGCCCTTAAGATGCACCTCAGGCCTTAATGCTGGAGCACTAGAATATAAAAGAAAAGAAGTCAAAATACAAGGGAAGCACTCCAAAAATCCTCTCTCCAAGTCAACTCTGAAAGAGAACAATCTAATCACTTTAAAGAGAACTGCAACAAACATTCGATTGCCTGGCACGTGATAGCTCTGCAGACCAAGCTGAACTGCAAGTCGACTGAATGAATACTCGATGTTGTCCGTGCTGAGGAAGCAGGAACGCTCTGGACCTGGGCTCAAATCCTAACCCCGTTCCTTAGCAGATCCGAGACCCAGGCAAGTTTCTATCCCATGCTGAGCCTCGGTTTCCTTATCTATGAAATGGGGACATTAATGCCCTAGGACTGTCATGAGAGCCAGGGGAGACAGTACATTTAAAACAGCCAGGTGGAGGGAGCAGTGGGCAGCTGTTCTCAGAGGTGGGTGAACGTGGAGGAGAACTCACAGCAAAGAGAACGCTCTAGATCTCAGTTCTCTCCGATCACTGCAGATCAGACGGAATGCCTGGGCAGCGGTTCTGCCTCTTTGTCCTTCAGAAGCCATCATTAGGTCTAAAATAGATTCATGTGGCTGAACGGGCCTAGAGATTAGCCGGTTATATCAGCAAGGGTTCTCCGGTTGCAAGTGGCAGAAACCTAATGCACACTGACTTAAGAAAAGGCAACGTATTGGTTTATGTAACTGAACAGGCCAGGAGCAGACCTTGGCTTCAGCCACAGCTGGGTCCAGGTCCCCAAACGATGCCAGCAGGAGCCTCTCTTTCCAACTCATGACTCTGTTTTCCACTCTGCTCACTTCATTCTGACGCAGGGAGCAGTCCACTTGGTGGCTCCAGGCAGCCCAGATGTATTAAACGTATCCTCCTGTGTTCAGCCGCAACAGAAAAGAGCTCGGCAAAGGTTTACTCCAACTGACAGGTGCCCGTCTCCGAACCCGTCGCTGTGGCCGCAAAGCTGTGACACCTTCAGGCTGTGATTGGCAGCTAGCCAGGCTCCTTTGCCCACAGTCACAGCAAGGGAGGGGTTGGCTCCAACCAAGGGGTCCAGCTGAGGGGTAGGAGACTCGCACGGAAAATCAGGGGCTGTTACCAAAATAAAGAGAAGGAATGCAGAAGAGGCACAAAAGCCCGGCCCCTTGCAGCCGTCCGCCTCCCTCGCTGACATCAGGGGAAACTGAGATCCAGCCAGAAGGGACTTGGAGCGTTGCATGAGCAAGAGCTAGAAGCCAGGACTCCAGACTCCTACTTAGTTTCCTCAATTTTTGGTTTTTATCCATTCATTCTTCTTTTGGCTCATATAATTAATAGCATTGACAAATCCCTATAAAAATACAAGTATATATAAAGGACAGATGGGTTTAAATCTGGGCTCCCTCCCTTGCCAGCTTTTTGACCCTAGGCAAGTTTCTTAACTTCTCTGTGGCTTGTTCCTTCTTCTTTGTAATGAGAATAATACTAGTCCCCCACCTTGTGCGATTATTGTGACAGTTAAATGACTCGGTGCATATTAAGTGCCTACAGCACTGCCAGGCATATTGGAAATCCCCAACAGATGTTTTCTATTAATGTAATCGTTATTGTCATCTTCTACCTTATTTTTTAACAGCTTATCAGTGTTCTGTAGTTTGAATCGCTCAGCCTCTATTTAATCTTTCCCTAGTGACAGACATGCACTTTGTTTCTGCTCTTTTCACTATGTGACACGGGGTGTCAGCGAACACCCCCAAACCCTCCTCTTTGTCCTCATCCTGTGCACTTCTGACTACACTTGGCCCAGTCAGGGTGGAGACCTAAGTAGACGGTGAACCCAAAGACAATGGAAGTGCTTGTGCAAGCGGTAAAATGTTTTCACCAGGACTTAGTTGTAAGATTCAAAACTCCATGGATGTATCTTCTTTTATGATACCCTTTGGGGTCAGATATTGAGCCAAGAGTGATATGTGCTGGTATTTTCATAGAGCTGTCGCTCTGACCTTCTGCAGGGCATCACTCTGCCGATACCACCCTCAGAGAGGCTCTTCGAAGCGTCCCAGGAGGCCACGCTGCATCTGGAAGCCCACAAAAACTTGGACGCCATCTGGGGTGGCGGGAGCAGAAGGGAGGACACGAAAAAGTTGGTGTGGTGTATGCTACGTTGTAGAAACAAACACGTGTGCAGAAAAGTACACAGGAGACACATCCTAAATGTCTAGCAGAGGTCAGCCCTCCGTTAGCATTGGGCAGAGGGTTTGCTATTGTCGTTAGCTGTCCTTTGAGCTTTTCTGTGTCTTCCAGACTTTTGTGCTTAGCAATTATCATTTCTGGAAAAAAAAAAAAAAAAAAACTCAAGCCCAGTGCAGTGGATCATGGTTGTACTCTCAGTCACTCAGGAGGCTGAGGTGGGAGGATCCCTTGAGTTTGAGACCAGCCTGGGCATCATGGTGAGACCCTGTCTCTAAAATAATTTTAAAAATTAGCTGGGTGGGGTGACCCATGCCTGTAGTCCCAGCTACTTGGGAGACTGAGGTCGGAGGACCACTTGAGTTCCAGACCAGCCTGGACAACATAGCGAGACCCTCATAACTAACTAAATAAATAAATATTATTTTAAGTAAATACTACTTAGATTTGAGTCCAGGATCCAACTCGCTTATCCCCTGGGCCCTATTTTCTTCATCTGGAAAAAGGGGTTAACACTCCCTGGTTCGTCTCCCGCCTTAAGGTGTGGTGTGTGTGGATTAGAAAAGAGAGAAGGCAAAGTGCTCTCAGACCCATCAGGCAGAAGGAACCCCGAAGAGGCAGGAGTAGCTACTGCCTGGCCCGTTGCCATAGCCACGCCCGTTGCCATAGCCACGCCCAGTCTCTTTGCAACAGGATCATCAGTGCCCTCGAGCCCCCTTCCTGAGACCACGTTTTCTGTGGCTACTTTCTTAAGGCAACCGGGGGCAAAGGGATACTTTTTGTTTATCATACACAAAAGGGCTGGGCATTCTCTGCATCCAGTGTCGAGCTTTCAAAACACCGTGGACAGGTCTTAGATAGAGCTGGGCAGATGGGGGTGTCCCTGGGGTGGGTGGTGGCCTTCTCTCCCCCCCGCACCACCCCCAGAGCCCCTTTGTCTGCTATAATCTGAGCCCTTATAAGAGGAAGAGAAAGGGGCTTGGCTTCCTGGTTCTCAACAGGAAGGTGGCCTGTGGGCAGGTCTGTGGAACCAGGTTCCCTGCTGGACACTTGAGAGATTAATTTGAGCATGTCACACCATTTTTTATTTAAACAAAGGAGCCTCTACTAAGCTGGGGCGAAACTAATGAGTAGCGCTCACAGCAAAAGTAGAATTGAAGGTTTGTGTTTATTTAGTAAATAAATGAACAGATAGAGGAAGGAGAGAAAGAGAGTAGATTAAAAAAAAAAAAAAAAGACAGCACACGTTCAGGGCTGTGATCCAAGCTGAGCCTTTTAGTTGAGTTCTGAATAATCTTTAATGCCGTAATTGAATTAAATTAGACATGAATTTAGTCTATTGTGGCTTTGTCTGCTTCCCTTAATGCATGATGGTGTTTGTGAATCTACTGGCAGGCTGTGGGCCCCAGCTCTGGGGTTGGAGAGAGGCAGGGCTCTTTGCTGGGGAATATTAATAGCCATATTGTATTTTACGTGCACACACCCAGACAGTTTATGACAGCTAGCCCCCCCTCAACACACAGAGCTTTGCTTCAATCAAGCACACCTCCTGTGAAATTGGATGGAAGGCAGAAACTTTTGCAGAAAGCTAGACATTGCCATTCTTTCCTGGCTGCAGAGGACTCGGCTGAGTTAAGGGAAAGAGATTTTTAAGATGGGGTGCTTTCATTTATTTGAGAAGGCCAACATAATGAAGTTGGAGAAGGTTCCCAGAGAGGACCGGCTGAAATGATCAAAGGGACTGGGGAGGTGGGGAGAGGGGCAGAGGAGGGCTGCATGGGGCCTGGATAAAAAGACCGCAGCGAGATGAAAGAGCAAGAGGGGACATGAAAGAAGTCTGGAAGGTCCCAGCGGCTAGGAGAGACTGACCTGTCCATCAGAACCTGAATGCTGGAATCAGAGGATGCTCACACAGAGGGAACGAGCTCACCGCCAGACCGCCAAGGAGCCCTGCCTGCCGAGACCGCAAGGGTTAAGTCAGGACAAGCTGGGGGGCGCATCTGCCCTCCCGCAGCTTCCCTTGGTGCCTGACCCATTTTTTCCAAAACATTTCTTTCTGAAAATTATCAGACGAACAGAAAAGTTAGAAGGGTTGTACAGTGAGCACCCATGTCCCTGCCTTCCAGATTCTACAATTACCATCCCTCTACTTACTTGATCACGTCTCTATCAACCTTCTCTCCATCCCTCCATCCGCTATACTTTTTAGTGCGTTTCAGAGTAAGTTGCAGAGAGACCCTGGCCTGGTTTGACAATTGAACAGTGGATTGCAGTGGCATACAAAGGAGAGATTTTGTTGTGACATGCATTGCCCCAAGATGTCACAAATATTTCCCCAAAACCATCTTACCAGTCTTTGGAGCCCCCTCTCATGATGCCTTTTACTTCTGGACTCTCAGATTCCTGCCTCTCCAGGGCCTGGGAGGTCACGTGGGGGAAGGAAGCAGCTGGCGCTGCCCTGGTGGGAGGCTGTGGGGCGTGGCGAGAGCCGCGGGGGCCGGAGGGCACCTGCCCTGTAGAAAGGGCCACCCATTGTCACCTGCAGCCCGTCACTGCCAGGTGAGACGCTGGGGTCAGTGTTGCCGAGTTTCAAGAAAAGCCAGAAGTGAGGGGTTTTGTGTGAAATCTTCCACTTTTTAAATGTTTGCAAATAATGTCTACATACTGAGCAAAACGGTATCAAGGATGACTCCCTGTATATTAGTTTCTAGCTGCCTTAACAAATTACTGGGAATCTAGAAGCTTAAACAGTACACCACGCAGCGTATCCTTACCATTTTAAACAAAACGAATTTTGAATTGACAGCTCTGTAGGTCAGAAGTCTGACTTGGATCACACCAGGCTAAAATCAAGGTGTCAACAGCAGGGCCACATTCCTTTCTGGGGGCTGTAGGGGGGCCTTGCTTGTCTGGGTCCTTGGCAGAATCAGTTCTGAGGACTGAGGCTCCCGTCCCCTTGCTGGCTGTCACTGAGGACCACTGGCTGCCACCTTCCTCAGCTCATGACCCCCTTCTTTCATCTTCAGAGCCAGCAACAGTGGATCGAGGCCCTTTCGCACCTCAAATCTTTCTTGCTTCTCTTTTTTTTGTAGGGGTATGGAGAGACAGGCTCTTGCTCTGTCACCCAGGCTGGAGTGCAGTGGCATCATCATAGCTCACTGCAACCTCAAACTCCTGGGCTCAAGCCATCCTCCCACCTCAACCTCCTGGGTAGCTGGGACTCCAGGCGTGCACTACCATGCCCAGCTAATCCTTCTCATTTTTAAACCCAGACAGAAAGGTCTCTACTTTTAAAGACCCTTGTGATTACATTGGACGCACCTGGATAATCCTGGCTCCTCAAACCCATCTTAAGGTCTTTAACCTTAATCACAGTTGCAAAGTCCCTTTTCCTAGGTAAGGTGAACCTGCTCACAGGTTCTGGGGATTAAGGCGTGGGCATCTTTGGGGACTGCTAATCTGCCTAGTGCATCAGGTTTCTGGCTGGAGACACAAGGTGGAGAGTTGTTCCTTCTGAGCCTGTCTGGTCCTCAGGTCCCCTCTTCTGGGCCCTGGGAAAATACCTTCACCTCCCATTGGAGTCCGTGTCCTCAGCCAGAGCTCACCGTGTTGGTGCAATGCCTGAGACACCCGTCTTCCCTGCACCCACCCTCCCCCAGGCGAGGACAGGAGCATTTCCAGCAGCAGAAGCGCACTGCCCTCCATCAGCAAAGCAGGAGAGATGTGTATGGAAAAGAACTTGGGATGTGGTGTCAAAAGACTGTAGCTGAGCTCTGGGACTGCTCATTCATTCCGCAAATATTACTGGTCTTAGACTGCACGCCTGGCACCGTGATAGGGTAAACATAAAAGCCCCTTCGTGATGGTGTTCATCTTCTAGGGGGACGGACAGACACATAAACACCCAGATGGAAGATATAAAGTGTGCTAAGTGCAATGACGAAAAAAAGCATGTTTTATGAAATTGATTAGGGGCCAGCAGACTTTCTCTGTAAAGGGCCAGAAAGTAAATGTTATCGGCTCCGAGGGCCACATAGGGTCTCTGTTGCATATGCTTCTTTGATTTGTGTTTTGTTTTGTTTTTACAACTCTTTAAAAGTATAAGAGTCATTTTAGCTTGAGGGTCACACAAAAACAGGCTGCCAGATCTGGCCCTCGGGCCCTAGTTTTGGATGATCCCTGAGAGGGGATGTTGGAAGGGGTCTACCTACAGTTGGGAAGCAGGGATCGGGAAGCTTCTCCGAGGAGGTAACGTTTGAGCTGGGATGTGGAGGCATCAGAAGAAGCCAGCCAGGCAGCCAGGTGACGTGGGGAGGGGGAAAGGAGGGGACCCCAGCCCACATCTGAGGACAAACCGCTGTTTAGTGCGCCTCATTCCCGGGCGGGGTGCTTTGCCTCTCTGAGCTTGCGTCAGTTTCCCTTCCTCCTTACAAGACTGTCTTGGGCATTACCTGGGAGACTGGAGTCTCTCAGAATCCAGGCGTGGTGGGCAGAGCGATGCTCCCGCCCTCTAAGATGTCTGCACCATTCCCAGGGACAAGGCTGTGTCACCCTGTGCAGTGCTGCAGCGCTGGGGATCCACCTGCACCTGGGCCGGCTGCCTCGCCTGCCTTGCGTCCCAGCATGCTCTGCGAAATGGGGGTGGAAGCCTGGCTTGGGGCCGCCCTGGGGCCGCACGTGCAAATGTGGATGTGAAAGTGAGCCACGGGGATCAGCCTAATGGCAGAGAGGGCAGGCTCTGGGGTGCGTGCCAGGCGCAGAGCCTGCCCATTTCTAGTTGTGCAACTGGACAAGTTTTTACAACCTCTCTGTGCTTCGGGTTCCTTGTGTGTGCCATGGGGAGGTAGCAAAGCATTCCCTGCAGGGGTTCTGCCAATGTCGTGGTGACTAAGGTGGCGCTCTGCCCAGATTCCCTCGTCAGCTGACGCACCATGCCCCCCCCACTCCCCTTGGGAATAGGGGCCGCACACAGGCAGCTCACAGCTGGGCTTCCCACAGGGAATTGCCCTTGGCAGCAGGGAGCTGCCTTGCTCAAGGCTGTGCTGCCTTCCGATGACCAGGTAATTCTTGGATATAAAGGCCAGGCCACTTGTCTCACTCTAGGACAACTTCAAAAGGCCATCTCAGTGAAAGAGCTCCTGGTAAAATGGGCTGAGGCCTCCAATGCAGCCACATAGGGGTCACCTGCTTGTCTCACTTCCTTACAGGGGTATCTCCCCAGAGCACTCCCCAAGAAACCATCTGCTCACACGCTTTACCTCAGGATCTGCTCCCAGGTGCCCCAATCCCTACCAGTGGTGAATGTGAATATTTTAGGGTAGTGATTCTCCAACTTGAGTAGTGTAGACATCTGAATCACCCAGAGTGCTTGTTAAAGCAAAAGTTGCTTGGCGCTACCCTGAGAGTTTCCCATTCAAGTGGTCTGGGGTGGGCCAGAGAATTTGCGTTTCTCACAAGCTCCCGGATGGAGCCAATGCTGCTGGTCCGGGCAGGGCCACATGTTTTAGAAACTTAGTAAGTCGCTTTCCACTTCTCATCCCTATTCCCACCTGAAGCTAAATAATACAGTTTATTATAAAGCCAACAGATAACCTTTATTTTCTGCAAAATGATCTTGATGTGACCAAACGGACTTTCTTATTGTTCCCTGAATTGAACTTACGTACTTCTTAGAAAACAAAAAGCTAAAAACTATAGACCACTTATAGTGTGATTTCCAGGATATAATGCTAAGTGGAAAAAAGCAAGGTAAAGAAAAATGGATATAGCATGCTACCAAATTATTTTTAAAAAGATCAAGGAGTAGCAATTTATATATGTCGTTGCTTATACTAAAGAAAGAAATAAAACAATGCAAGGATAAGCCATAAGATAAAATGGTTCCCTAGGAGGGAAAAAAATAAGGAGAAGATAAAGAAAAAAGCCAGAAATCTTTGCATTATCTTATTTTTAGATTTGACTTTGGAACATGTAAATACTTTACATAGTTGAAAAACAAGATTAAGTCAACATTAAAAAGTAAAATGCTATCCCTAAAAATAAATGAGCCCAGTTGTGTATTGAGTTGGGGACCTAACCATGTGGAGAGGAATTATTTCAAGTGGCTTCAAAACATAAAAATTGGATGGTATATTCTTAATGATATATACTCTATATTCAAAAATATCTTAACTTTTCTGTAATTATATTGTTAGCAATGATATTGTAACCAATGATTACAATAACAATGATATTGGTATTATTTTTCTGAAACTATTATATATTGTAGGAAAAAACAAATAAGTAACTATGTTAATGTTAAGAACCTAGATTGTCAACAAAAGAGGTATAATATATAAAATCAAAGACATCACAAGAAAGCTATAGACCAGTCTCCCTTACAAATATAATTGCAAAAATCCTCAACAAAATACTAGCAAACCAAATTCAACAATATATAAGAAGAATTATACAGAATGACCAAGTAGGATATCCTAGGAATGCAAGATTAGTTCAACATATGAAAATCAATCAACAAAATACACCATATTAATGAAATAAAGGACAAAACTTAGCTGATCATCTCAGTAGATACAGAAAAAAAAAGCATTTGACAAAATCCAAAACATTTTCATGATAAAAACTCTCAACAAACTGAAGGAAAATTCTCAACCTTGATGTTAAAGGACATCTGTGAAAAACCCATACTAACATTGTACTTAATGGCAAGAGACTGAAAGCTTTTCCTCCTAAGATCGGGATCACAATGAGGATGTCTGCTTTTACAACTGCTATCAACATTGTACTGGAGTTTCTAACCAAGGCAATTAGACAAGAAAAAGTAATAATAGGCATTTAGATTGGAAAGGAAGAAGTAAAATTATTTCTATTTGTAGATGACATTATCTTGTATATAGAAAAAGATCATAAGAACTAATAAATGCATTCAGCAAGGTTTGCAATATACAAAAATCAGTTGTACTTTTATATACTAATTAGCAAGAAACAATCTGAAAATGAAATATACATTTACTAGACATATCTTCATACAAGATATACAAATGGTGAATAACCATATAAAAAGATACTCAACGTCATTAATCACTAGGGAAATGCAGATCAAACCCTAAGTACCACTTCACACCCACTATGATGGCTATAATCCAAAAGGTAGACAAAAATGAGCATCAGTGAGGATGTGGAGAAATTGCTGATAGGAATGGGAAATGGTGCTATTACATTGGAAAACAGTTTGAAAGGTCCTTATAAAGTTAAACATGAAGTTACCTTATGACCCAGGAATTCCACTCCTTGTTTTTCAACATAATTGAAAACATGTCTGCACAAAAAAATGCACATGAATGTTCGAAGCTGTATTATTCATAATAGCCAAAAGGTGGAAACAACCCAAATGTCCATTAATTGATGAATGGATATATAAAACGTGGTGTATCCATACGATGGAATATTATTCTGCCATGAAAAAGAACGAAGCACTGATCCATGCTATAACATGGATGAACTCTGAAAACATTATGCTAATATGGTCAGGCACAAGAGGCCACATATATGAATCCGTTCATATAAAATGTCCAGGATAGGAAAATCCATGGACACAGAAAGCAAATTAGTGGTTGCTAGGGGCTGGCTGAGAGGAGAGAGAAATGGGGAATGACTACGAAGAGACACATGGTTTCTTCTGGGGGTGATGAAAATGTTCTGAAAATAGATAGTGGTGATGGTTGCACAACTCTGTGAATATATTAAAAACTAATGAATTATATACTTTAAAACGGTGTCTTTTATGGTATGTGAAGTATACCTCAATAAAAAAGGAGATACAATATAAAATTAGAGTTCAGTAAAACTCTGTAATTCTATATGTTAAATATAAAATTTCTGCTTATACTCATGATGGAGCTTTTAACATCTATTTCTAGTTCTGACCACTGAAAAGGCATAGAAATCATAACCAACCCAGTAGTCATGAATGCTGTCAATGTTCATCTTGCAGTATCTAAATGATGATATTGATGATACTAAGGAGCCAGGGTTCCTTGGCAGGACAGCTGATTCCAGGTTAGGGCAGGAAATGTACCAGTTAAGCCTGGAGAATCCATTTGTATCTTCTATCAGAAAGCAAGGAAACCATCGGTACTCTGTGGTCATGTCCACAGGACTCAGGAGCCAACCTCAGAAGACTCATTTTGGCTAAAGATGGGCTTATTTGGGAACCAATAAGAATAATAATGCATTGGATTAAAACACATTAATTATGCGAAAATTTAAGAGTTCATAATAAAAACAAATAATTGACTAGCTTTGGAGGATGCTAGGCAACCAACTCATTCTACAGACTGGTAAATAAAGAATCAAGAACTTACCCTGCCTTTCCTGTACTTCAGGATAAACAAATAGTTGATGTGATAAAGCTTTTCTCTATAGAAATATGCCAGCTGGTAAATGAAGAAAGAAAAATAGAATGAGAGTGTCACCGTTTTTTCAACCCCCTGATAAAATAAGAGATTTGGGCATTGATTATCAATGGCTGCCCACATCACACAAGGAAAGAACTGGATATTTGTGGTCCTAAGGGATGCATGCGCCCCCACCTATGAAGAGGTTGCCAGAATATATATCAAATTAGGTCAGGCCTGTATATCTAACTGCCAGTTTACAGCAACTAAAGGGAGACAGACAGAAGGACATTTTAAAAGACACCACAGAGATGCACGCAGCAAAATGCACGCTGTGGGAAAACCTATACAGTAAATGGCCCAGTTTCTTCAACAAACAAATTATAAGGGAAAAAAGCAGAGCAACTTATGTATAAAAGAGACTTAGGAGGCATCTCAGCTAAATGCAGTATGTGGACCTTGGTCTGATCCTGATTTAAACAAACCATCTGTGAAAAGACGTAAGATCAGGGAAACTCGAACACCAGCTAGATATTTGATGATAGGAAGAAACGATGTAAATTCCTTTGGGTGTCGTGATGATTCTGAAGGCCCAGAGGGGCAGGGCCTTCCACCCCACGGCTTACCACGGGGCTGGGGGAGGGCAGGGCCCGGGGAGGGGCTGAGCCCACGAAGCCCAGTTTATTCTTCCAAAACCATGGATAAAGCATTTCTCCTGCATTGGAGAGGACGTGCGAGGGATAGTGTATAACAGGAAAAACAAACTGAATTTTTTTCCTTCTACTATTCACGTACTTCTATGGCCAGATGTGAGGGGTCTTCCCCCAACAGGCAATTCTCCAGCACTAGCTGGGTGTCCTGTAATTCGGCTCAATTCTGACACTACCCACCTGGAGTCAGAGGCAGATCCCACAGGTGAAGGGCTGAGTCCCCCAAGATCGCCCCCACTTCAGGTGCCAAGTTCAAGTCCAGGGCTCTGGTAATTCTGACCGACCGGCTATAAATTGGTGGTTCCCGTGACCCTCTCCTTGGGTTCAGTTACCTGCCAGAGAGGCTCGTGGAACTCAGGAGAACACGTTTACCAGTTTATTACAGAGGATGCTACGGAGGATACAAGTGAACAGCCAGGTGCAGGTGTATGGGGCTGCATGGTGTACGCATGCTCAGCCACCAACTCATTCTGCATCCCTGGAGGATGGGGTGTGGGGCCGAAAGGTCCAAACTTCTAATCACGGCGTGGTCTTTCTGGTGACCGGCCCCCCTTCCTGGAGCCTACCAAGAGTCACCTCATTAGAACAAAAGATACCCCTATCACTACCAGGAAATTCCAGGGGATTTAGGAGCTCTGCATCAGGAACCGTGGCCAAAGACCAAATATTAGAACATGAGAGTGTCTTAGCACCCCTTCTGCTCAGGAAATGGCCAGGGTTGCGGAAGATCCTGGATCCCAGGACCCAGGGACCAGGCCCCACTTATGTATTTCTTATTATGAATCACAGTATCTCAGATGTGCAGAGAGGCCAGAGTGTTCCAGAAGGGCTGTCCTCCGCGCGAAATCATAGCTTTGAACAAAGTCAGGGAGGTCTTTTATACACGTCCCCGTGCTGCGGGATGCCAAGTGGAAGAAAGTTCCAAAGGGGCGGAGCTCTCCCTGGCTTTCACCCGCTCCCTAAAGGCCGCAGAGGAAGTGGGGTTTGCAGTTGGCCACAGCCGGGACCTGGGTTCTCCCGGCAGGATGAGAGCTGACCCTGTCCTCTCCCTGTCCCGTGTGTTTCCCTCTAGCTGCAACCGCAAGCGCTACCCGGAGACGCTCCCCAACACCAGCATCATCATCCCCTTCCACAACGAGGGCTGGTCCTCGCTCCTGCGCACCGTCCACAGCGTGCTGAACCGCTCGCCCCCCGAGCTGGTGGCCGAGATCGTGCTGGTCGATGACTTCAGTGATCGAGGTAGGGCCTGCCCCACCCAGCCCCCTGCCTGGCGGGCTTTCGTTTCTTCAGCGCGTCAACAGAGAGGCTGTCATTGGCTGAATGCTCGCCGCATGCCAGGCCACAGACCTCGCCCGCACAACCTCCCATGGAGTAGCTTCTACTTTTATCCCCTTTGTGTCCATTTAGAAATGCATGAAACTGCAAAGAACAGAAAACTTGATAAACGCTAGCTCAGACAATGCAGGATTCATTCAATTATCTCTCTCCCTCTTTCCCTCTTTCTATTTGTTGCATAACAAGACATCCAGGGCTGGTGCAACCGGCTGATCGGGGCTGTCACCAGAGGACCAGGCTTTTTCTCTCACCCTGCTTCCTCATCCTCATGGTCACAAAATAATACCTCTGGCAAGTCTGCCTTTCTGGCAGGAAAAGGGGGAAGGGCAAAGGGCACAAAGCCTCTGCCTGTCAAGGCTTTGCCTTGTTATTCAGGAAAGTCTCCGGAGACTCGGCCAGAACTCTGACATCTAGGCTCCTCTATCTGCAAGGGAGGCTGAGAATTCGAGCATCTGGGTTTGTGGCCTCTTTAGTAGAGGTAGGGAAGGAAGAAGTGCATTAGACGCGTCAAGGAAGCCCACCTGCAGTACCTGCTGCACCGTTTTACAGATGAGAAAACTGAGTCCCAGAAAGATAAGAAGTGACTTATCCTTAGTTACAAAGCTCTTAGATACTAACGTGGTGACCGACCCACGTCTGCTGGCCCCAAGCATGCGATCCTAGCCACATGCGCAGCCTCTTAGCTGTGAGCCTCGCCCTCTGCAATAACTCTCAGTCTTGAGTTTAAGAGACACAGAGATGGGGCCCAACTCGGAATCAAAGAAGAAATTGCCCTCCAGCCAGTGGCCTCAAGCCTATTCTTTGCATCAAAGCTTTCACCCTTTGCAGCAAAATCAAGAGAAGCCCTTTCCTCTGCTCACCTTCTTGCAGAGGCGCCAGCAAGCAGTGAAGAGAGGGAGTGTGAGCACATTCCAGAATAACTGCAGCTGACAGTTGCAGGAGCAGCTCACCTACCCGCTGCCCTGTTTTAATATCACACTCTTAATTACACGCCTTTAGTATAGCAGCCTGTGTGTATGTGTCTGTGAGTGTGTGTGTGTGGACAGACATTTAACTCAGTCCTCACCACATCTATAAAGTCTTTCCTAACCCTTGACATACACTCATCCTCATGGTACCCTTTAAGTTTTCTTCCTACATTTTCTTGTCACAGGTAGAATTAAAATACTTATTTGTGTGAACACTGGTTTGTTGTATGCCTCGCCTACTAGACTGTGCAGTCTGAGTCCAGGGCCTTCCACATTATTTATTTATTTATTTATTTATTTATTTATTTTGAGACAGAGTCTCACTCTGCTGCCCAGGCTAAAGTGCCATGGCGTCAGCCTAGCTCACAGCAACCTCAAACTCATGGGCTCAAGCGATCCTCCGGCCTCAGCCTCCCAAGTAGCTGGGACTACAGGCATGCGCCACCATGCCCAGCTAATTTTTTCTATATATTTTCAGATGTCCAGCTAATTTCTTTCTATTTTTAGTAGAGACAGAGTCTCGCTCTTGCGCAGGCTGGTCTCAAACTCCTGAACTCAAACGATCCTCCCGCCTTGGGCTCCCAGAGTGCTAGGATTACAGGTGTGAGCCACCACATTGCTCTTGCTCACCACTGATCCCTAGCTCCTTAGGCATATAGTAGGTGCTTACTACATGTTTGATGAATGATCAGAGCTCAGTTCCTTTGTCCCATGAGCACTTCCATGCTGGTGACAATAGCCTCAAGCATAGTTATGTGAGATCTGTGTCCTCGAAGTGAAGTCTGAGCCCACAGGTGGCAGGGGCGTCCCTTCCTCGTCCCATTGTCCTGCTCTCTAGGAGAGAGGCTGGCAGTGGTTATGTCTCTCATCCTGGCCCTACCACGACCTGGCTCTGTGACTTTGACCCAGTCACTTAACCTCTCTGTGCTTTAGTTCCCTCGTCTGTAAAGTGGGATCACAGCAGTACTTACTATCTCTTAGGTGGCTGTGATGGTCTAATGAGTTAATAGATGTAAAATGCTTAGGACAGTGCCCGGCAGAGAGTGAACATTAAAAATCAACATTTCGGCTTGGTAGCATTACCATTATGGACATTGTGCATGGCTGGTTTGCAGGAGGGGAAGTCAGGGACGTATGTACTGATGGAGAGGTGCAGGTACCGTCACTTCTTTCTGTGGATGACAAGGTTTTGCAACCGTAAAACACGAAACAGGCTGTGGTCTCACCCTCTACCTAAATTGTCTCCCCGCCCCTGTGCCTTTCTCTTTAATTAATAGCAGCCCCCATTCAAGGGACAACTTCAGAATGCCGGGCCCAAGTGTTCTCATTCGTTCTTGACGACAGCCTGCCAGGGAAGCTGTGGGCCCCTGGGTCTCAGATGAGGAGCCTGGGCCCAGCAATCTGTCGGGAGCCACTCAGCCACCGAGCGGCACCCCAGGCCTGTGGGCTCAAAGCCCAGGCCCTGGGCTCCGCTGCAGCCTCCTGCTCCCTCTCGCCTGCTTTCCTTTCCCCGTCTCCTCTCCCAGCCTCACCCTCCTCCCAGTTCAGGCCGCCACCCACAGGCCAAGGGCTCACAGCTGGGCAGTGGAAAGGGAAAAAAAAAATGAGCAGATTGCTCCAGTGAGGAATTGTTCTCCTGCAGCACCAGCGGCCGCTGCAGCTCAGGGACAAACCCCTGAGCCTTCCCTCGGGCAGGGGCTGCCTGCTAGGAGCGGGCTCCCGGACGGGCTCCTCCTCAGGGCCGCAGAGCAGGGACTTCGCTCACTCTGTCGCTCCCCCTCTTTGTGTCCCAGCCCCAGCAGGGCTCTGTCCTGCCCTGGGATCCTCCTCTGCCTGCACCCTCCTCCCAGCTCTCCCCACTGGGCCGGCACATGGTTACGCGGTTGTCTGTTGAGCTACTTATTCATTGTCGTTATTCTCCCACTGGAGCGCTTGTGGTCTAGAAGTAGGTGATTAATAAATGTCTCCAGGGATTAGGGGGTTGGGGGTGAAGACTCACAACTGAGGGGCGCAGTGAGCGTGGTGGCATTGTGGAGGGGAGGGGCTTCCGCTAACCCTTGCTAGGGAGAGGCAAAGATATAAAATGTAACCAAAATGTTTGTGCTCTCATAATTTCCTAAAATAAATAAAAAGAAAACCTTTCCCAAAATCGCTCAGCAGAAGCCCAAGCCCTACAATAAGCCCAGTAGCCTCTTGCTGAGAGATATCTTGGATATGCTTTCCCTTGTTGCAGAAACTTAATAAACCTAATTTTAACTACCAAATAAATAAATAAATAAATAAAATGTCCTTGAATGAGTGAATGGAGGCTTGAGGCGGGGAGGAGGAAACGTATGGCAGCTATCCCCACATACACAGAAAACGGTCACCAGCAACAAGGCCACCTCTAGCCAGAGAGACAGGTGAGGCCATGGAAGACACAGCGGTTCCCGCAGTGCCTGGTGCTGCTCGCATCTTTGGGTTTTCGGGCTCAGGCCTCTGTAACCCGGTTTTCTGAAGCATCAGCAGCCTGGGGGGTGACCCACAACACGTGGCAGGATCCCTCTCTGAGCATCACGGGCCATCCGTCCTCCAGGCGTGGGATGAACAAGCGCCGGCCGGATTAGAAACAAGCATCTCTCCTTGTTTGGTTAAAAAAAGAATTTCGAGATCATTCCAGGCCAATGGCATTGGCCCCCTGCTCCTCAGAGCAGTAGAGACCCCAGGGTTGTCTCAGGAAACGCTGCAAGGGGTATGGAGAACCTCGCAGGCACAGGTGGGGTTCGGGCGCCTCTCCTGGCACGGGCTGTTTGCTTGCTGAAAAAGTATTCCCTAAGAGGACCTCCACTGCTTAAAAAAAAAATGTGTGTAACTCAACCTGCCCATTTTACAGATGGAAAACCTGAGGCCTGGGGCAGTGGGCAGACTTAAGTAAGCACTAACCACTAGCTGGTTGCAGAGGAGGGACAGGGACCCTGTCTCTGGGCTCCAGGGCAGCCTTGCACCTCCCCACCTTTATGCCTTTCTATTCCCAAGGGCACTTCTTAATAAATTATTTTCCCTTTTAGCAAGAGCAAACTTCTTTCTAAAAAGAGTTCGTTATCAAACTCGGCCAGTCCTGAGCTATTATGGTCTGCAGCTCTATTATCCCAGTCTCCTTGATGTTATGTTCAGCCATAAAGATAACAACATAAACCTCCCCACAAAAGAGTGTAACAATCTTGACAAAGTAAAGGTACATTTCCTAAGAATGACATTCTCCAAGTGCGTCTATTTCTCCAGAGACCAGTAATATTAATCCAATGTGATGCCAACTTCAAATCTTAAAAAGATAAAGAGAACAAATGCTGTCCCATTTCACAGATGAGAATGACAACTGAGGGCCCTGATGGCTGCCCCCTTTTCTCAATGTGTCGGGCACTGAGCCTAGAGGAGAACTCCTACCTCGTATCCCTCGGTCTTGCACCTTAGCTGTCGGATTTTGCAACCTGCATTTTTTTTTAGAAAAGCAATCATTATTCTTGTTTCAAGAAGAAATTCTCAGGGCAGCTTTGGAAGAAAACTTTCTCAGCAGTGATTGTTTTAAAAATGAGATTTGGGAGAAGCAATTTCAGAATTATGGAGAGGCCTGTCTAAAGTGCAGCAAATGTGGGCCATCCTAAAAGACAAATTTCTCTGGGCCGCGTTCGCAGAGGCAGTTCTCAGAGTGGAAATGCATAGATGCTAACTATAAGCTAGATTGGCACCGCCTAGCAGAAGGCATTTTCCTCTGAAATGAGGCTCCTCCAGGATCCTCAGGGCAACTAATTGTAATTCAGCTACGGGTCGGGACCTTGGGTAGGAGACAAAATTGGAGCAGACAAATTCCTGAAATGAGATCCAGAGCTTTGTGCGAGCAGCATCAGGGGCTAGAGTGGAGACAGACGCTGACACCAGAATAATCCTGGCCCTGCTGACGAGCAGAACACTGCCGGGCTTTCCAGGGGTCTCCAAAGCTCTTCAAATGCTCGGGCTTTGCTCTCGGATTGGGGGGGGCGTGCAGGTGCTTTTGCACTCGTGGGAGAGAGAGGTGGCGGTATCGGCTGGCAAACTTGCCTCCAGTTTGCACTGCCTGGATGGCATGTTTTTATTTGGAAAAACAAGAGAGGTCTTTGTTCACTTACTTGTTTCCATTCCTCTTCTTCTTCTTCCCTTCTGCACTTTCAAATAGTGTTGTTTTAACAGGAAAAAATAATGGGATATGTCGTCATGGAAAGGATTATTGTCTTTGGGTGAACTATGAGCTGCCTGGAACGGGCAGGTGCGGAAGTGAAAGGCCGTGGTACAATCTCACTGACAGCCTTTTTGCCAACTCAACTCCGTATGAGCCAACAAAAATGTCCACAGGGAACGTTCCCGAAGGGAAGTTCTTAAGCAGGTGTCAGCAGAGCTATCGATAGGTGGTCGGCTGTGACTGGTGCTCCAAGGAGCACGGGCGTTGCTGGGCCCATTAGCTCACGTGGGAGAGACCCTCGCCAATGAGGCCGGGGTCGGAAGTCCTCTTCCCGTGACGGGCTTCTTACCGCCGACCTGCACTCTCACACCTTACCAGTCACGGGAGCACATCACAGAAGTCCATTTTGCCCCGTCCCACTTTGCGTTTCAACGTACCGCTCTTGACACGGCCCAACAAGCATCCATTCCCCACGCCTTTAGTTTGCCTCCGATACCACCGCAGCTGCAGGGGTGGTCGTTGTCCACTTTCATTTTATTGCTTGGGTTCTTTCGCCTTTTTGAGTTTTGGACTGCTTATTTTGTTTTTCTCTACATCTGTCCTGATTTATCAAGGTTATGCATATTCACATAGTCAACAATATTCATGAAATAGCCGTGCCGGACACTGTGCTAGGTGCTGAAGATACGATGGGGTGCAGCAGGGAGAGAGACGAGGTACGGGACAGTTGCAGGAGCCGTGGCCTCCCTGGCAAGGAAGGAAGGAAGGATAAAGCCGCCCATGCAGGTCCAGTGACTATTCTCACTTCAGCCTACCTGGCCTCACTTCCCCGGCCACACAGAGGTGAAAGAGCGCTCCCTCAATGAAGTGTGAGTTCCACCTGGCAGATGATGACACTGAGGCTCAGAGGGGTTGTGGGTAGGTGGCCTAAACTGCTCACCTGCCCTTGGAATCATCTCCTGGTTAGTAATCGCATCCCACAGTGGGTTCCATGATCTCGAGAATCCCAGATCTTTAGTATCGGTCTCTAGGGTGTCTTACCCCTAAAGGAAATCCAGAGGCAGTCTTGACTGTCTTCTCCTTTAATATCTTTGGCATCCTCAATGCTTCCGCCTCAGACTCCAAAGGAGAGAGGCGCTAAGAAGATTAAAGCCGTGACAGAATATCAATTAGTTTATAATGAGGGAAATCTATAAACCTTTTGGTGGGTATCTGGCAGAAACACAGGATACAGGAGTCGATATATTTATGGGATATTTTGTGCATCTTTAAAAAAAAAAACAACCCAGTATTTTGTGAATCAAACACTGTATAAATGATTTACTGGGAGAGCAACAGCAACAAAAAAAATCAAATAAATCGCTCAGATTGCATCTGAAGCATCAAAAGCTCCGGTGTTTGGGAAAAAATCGTTTCTGTAGTGGAAAATAGCTGCATTATATTTTCAGAAAGGTGATGCTTCTATTGAGGTGGGTGAACCTTCTACATTTTAAAAACTTGGCACAGGAAGACTGTGCTAAACTGCAGACATTCTCCTGACTTTCTTGTGAGGATTAAGGTCCAACTTTTTCCACTGTTTCATTGGTGTTCCCTTAAAAACATAATGTCGAAGGGAGCAAAACCCAATATAGCACAATATGGGGGATCCTTGGAATAAGGTCCCCAGGGTAAGGACTGTGGAACTGCCACCTGCTGTCATCATCTGTCTTCAGAAAGCTCCTGGGCCTTTCTGCCAGCTGAGGTCTGACATGAATTCTTATTTATTCAGGGTCTAAAGGGAGATGAGATTTGAGGCTAAAATAAGAGGTTCCTTAATACCTAACTTGGTTTAGCATGAACCCAACCAAGTTCTATTCCTGTCATTCAAATTTAGCTCAATAAGTCGGGGGGGTGGGGGAGGGACAGGGGGGGCTTAAAGTGCCGATTTCATCTGCAACGCAGAGGAAAATAAGTACTAATAGCAATAATAATAATAATATGGCTTAGCACCTATATAGCACTTACTGTGTGCCTGACATTTGTTATAAGTGACTTAAACCACCTTACATTGATTTTATAGGAAAGCTTCTTTATAACCGCCATTTGCCTAAAGGGAAAATTCACATTTAGCAGACAGTTCAAAGTACAAAAAGTTCCCCTCCTCTCTGTACCCTAGCCCCTAAATAAAACAATAAAAACAAAACTTTTTTGAATAAAGACATGAAATGCTCAGTCATGACTTTTGATACATGGCTATATGTCTAATAGGTATGTTCTGCTGTTTTCACTTATTATAAATATTAATATTAGCCAAATCTTTAAATAATGTTGGTTCTAGCAGGAAAATGAAGCACATTGGCCAAAAAGTAGACATTAGCTCTAATCTACCACCTGGCACCCAACCCCCAAGCAGCCTCCAGATGAACCCATCCCAAACAGAGATATTTTGGGGTTCTTCCCAATTTCCTTGCAGAAATCCCAGCCCCTGAAACACTCAAGCACATCTTTATCAGGCAACCACAACGCCAGAGCCAATTTTGGTTTGATTTAAATGCAGAGGCACCTTCAGAGCTGTTAACATTGGTAGCCTAAAATGCTACCAATTTTCATAGCCAAATATAGTCAATACTTGACAGTTCTGAAGACCAAGAAGGCCAAACCCACATATTTATACATCATTTATTTATTCCACAAATTTTTTAAAATTCCACAAATTTTAATCCATGGGCAATGAAAGTTTAATTTCTCTTTTCTCTCTTTTTCTCCTGCTTTACTGTCTCAGATACTGAAACCTTAAGAAAAGGTAATTTTTGCATCATCATATAGAACAAAGAAAGAGGTACGTGTTAACGCCACAGGGGCATCCCTTCCTCTTGTATGATTTAGTGACGTTAGTTCCTGGAAAGCACTGACAGGTGCAGGCCGCCTTTTCCAACCTTTGGGGATCCTCACGCACGCTCAGTTCCTTCTATGCTCATTCCTGCTAATATAATTAATTATGTTAATTACAATTAATATAATTAATATATTAATTTTGTTTGCTTTATAAATGCAGACCTCCTCAGAGATGTCTACATTATTTACAAGCAATCAGGAACTTCCAAATACCCGACGACTTCCTGTCGTCTACTCTTTGTCGTCTACTCCTGGGCCTGCTAAGGAATGGGATTTATTGGGCATTGCTAATCATCTGCAGTGAGAGAGAAAACCTGGTGGAATTATAAAGCTATGCTTCTGCCCAGTCTTCTCAGAAACTGTTTTTTTATTTTTCTATATGCTATCAGAATATATGGTTTAGAATATTCTACATAATAACTGCACTCCAGTCACTGTTAATGGAAAACTCAAACTCACAGTTACCTTCCCGGAGCCTCCACACCAGCCAGCAGATTTGTTTGAACCAGGTAGGAGGAAAGATCTGACCTTTCCCGGCAAACGTGTTCCTGCTTTAGGACAGCACTTTAACTCATGAGTGAATGAAAATGACCTATAAATAGACCTTCCTCCTGAGCAGAGCTGACACTAAATATTCTTTGTAGTAGACACGAAACCCTTTCTCCTTCCCCTGCTCAGGCTGCGGGGAGATGGGGAATGTAGTCAGCTTAGTGAACCGCTCCCCTCTTCCCCTCATTCCCTGTTATGGCAGCTGGACCTGTCCTAAATCCAGATGTGCTTCCAGCCAATTCCATCCCTGTCCTTCCCCTTCCTCCATCCTATGAGCCAATATATTCTCTTCTTGTGTAAACTAGTTGGGGTTGATTTTTCTGTCACTTCCAACCCAAAAGCTGTAACTACTATCTTCCCTATCATCGGTTGGGTGAGGATTAAGTGAAGTAATGCATCTGTGGGCAGTTGTCATTAATGATGCAGTCGTTATGGCAATGCTTGTTATCATTACTGCTAACTGAAATGCTGAGTTACCAGGCTATTTCAGAGTCTCCGTATAGGGATGAGATGATATTAGAAATGTGGAAGCCAGGCACAGTGGATCACACCTATAATCCCAGCACTTTGGGAGGCTGAGTTAGATTTCTTAAGGTCAGGAGTTCGAGACCAGCCTGAATAACATAGCAAGACCCCATCTCTGCAAAAAACAGAAAAATCAGCCAGGCATGGTGGTACATGCATGTAGTCCCAGCTACTCAGGAGGCAGGCTGAGGCAGGATGATCACTTGAGCCTATGAGTACGAGGATGCAGTGTACTATGATGATGCCACTGCAACTCAGCCTGGGCGACAGAGCGAGACTGTCTCGATAAAAGAAAAAAGAAAAAAAAGAAATGTGGAAGAGGTTAATGAGCTTTTAAGAAGTGCAATAACAACTTACAAGAGGATGCTGATTTCTGCAGAAGGAAAGAACCCTGAGAATGAACTCTCCAGTCTGGTGGCCAAGAAAAAATGACCTCAAGAGCAGACATCCCACACCTGGAGTATGTCTCCCATGGTACCCAGTTCGTCTGGGTTCAAGCAATGGTTCTTAACTCTTATCCTTATCAGCACTGACTTGTTAAAATGTAGGTTACCAGGCCCCACTATAGAGATGCTGATTTGGTGGTTCTGGCCTGGGCCCCAGTAATCTGCAATCTTAACAGACATCTCAGATTATTTTGATAGAGTTGAAAAGATGCTCAGATTTTTGGAAAACACCAGATCACAGGCACGACAGGCCACTCAGTGTGCTTGATGATATATTGGGGGTTGATGTCTTTGAACGTACACCCCAGGTCACTATAAGTACAAAATCACATGGCAAAATAAGAGGAGATGAGTTAAGATGCCTTCAGCCTTGGCCAGACCTCTGTTTTCCAGGATGCCTTGCCATAAATAATTGGCTCGCTATAACAAGCCTGTGTGGATTTATGTTCCCACATTTAATTTCAACCGCTATTCATTAATCCTGATGATCTCACTTAAATTATTAAACAGTCATATTCCAATTTGGAGGGCACTAATTATATCCTTGAGAGGCTGTTATTATCTGGATGATCAGATACACTCAGCCAACACTAGACTGCTTTTCCCCCACTCATCAGAATTTTATAACTTTTCCAGGATTTTCGGTTGCTAGGTGTGTGTGTTTCATGTGACAAGCAAGATCTCAGACCTGAGGAGTTACAAAATACCAGAGCAGGGGTTCTCAAATTTTGGTACTCAGGAGAATCACCCAGGAAGTGTATTCAACAAGCAGATTCCCAGGCCCCACCCCATGAGCGTTCAGGGCCTGGGGCTGGGTGGAGCCTGGGACCTCGAGCTGAGAACTTCTGCCTTCAGATGTTAGCGCTGGTAGGGGTTCTCAGGGGGATATTTGATAAGAAAAAATATTAGGTGATGAGACCAGCCCCACCCCCACCCCACCCCCCCTTTTTTTTTTTTTTTTTTTGGTAGGGACACTAAAACCCAGACAGGGGAAAGCTCCAGTTCAAAGCCCCATTGCTAAGACACAGCCTACCTCTCTGGCCCATTGTAAGGATCAAATGAGCTAATGGATGGGAAGCACTTTGGAAAGCATTCAGCACTCCATAAATACAAGGAGGCACTATTATTTTCGAGCTGGACCGGCCTTGTGACAGAAATGGCTTGGTACTTTCTCTCTAAATTACCATAATCACCTGTTTGAGGCCCCAACCAAGCCTGTAACTCTAAATTCACCAGGCATGGAATAAATGCCTCCTGAAATGTCCAGTAAAAATTTCGTGATGGGAGAAGGTGCCTGGGGCCCTGCCTGGTCGTCATATCAGAACCTTCCTGCTTTTCCTGTTGCCATCTATTCTGGGGTAGGTCACATCTCCTCCAACCTCAGGGGACCTGGTTGAAAAGCCCTCCTCTCTAGCACGTGAATTTTTGACCTTTCTTGGGACGTGTGAAACTCACCCATGAGCATTTTTGCCCCCAGAGTGCTTCCTCTATATGAGCCCACTTCTAAGCATCTCCGTGGCTTTGGAAATAGAAAAGCTCAAATCAGGGCATCCCAGGTCTTGGTTCTTTTAGTTCAGTGTCCTCACCTGCTTGGGTTTGCTGCAGGTATCCCTTGAGGCTAGGTTGCGGGTACTGAGGGCCACCTCTGTGCACCTGTGCTATGTCTGTCCTGCTATGTCACAGCAAGCGTTTCTTCATATTGAATTACAATCATTCTCCTTGCAGGGCCCGTCGGCCGGGTCTGCTTCTGCCCTGACCTTCCCACGACTCCCTCCAGCTTCTAGAAGACCCTTTTGTGTCTCCACCCTTAAGTTCCTTCCACTGCAAAGTAAATTTCTGAAAAATGACAGAGTGACTTCAAGAACAGACACTCCAGTTCTATTCACATTTCACCCTTTATTTTTAAATATTTCTTCCACACGCCTACGGATCCTATCTCTTTAGCGTGCTCTCCACATGCGAAACCTCAAGTTCAGGCATTTGCAAGTTACCCACGTGCACAGCCTATTTTTAAATCTGGAAGAAATCAAGGCTTTCCACTGATGGTTAAAAAAAAAAGAAAACGAGTGTTCCCAGGCAGCACGACTGCAGAGTTTAGGGAATTTCTGTGCTGCTTTCAAGAATCTTCACCCAACCCATGCATCTTAGAAATGAGAATGTGCATTTGAAGACTTGCCTAAAGTCATGTGGCCAGTTAATGCTGAGTCCTGTTCCACATTCAGGTAGTGCCTGTTGCTGGCCATGCAAAGACAGCCAGCCCTTCCAGAAGTCAGGTCCACAGTCACACCCCCAAGTCCAGCCTGTCCCCAGGGGAATGCTGCTGTGGGCAAGGCTGCCAGCGGCAGATATGGGCAGCAGTTATGTCGTTTTTTGTTCCTTCTCTGACTAAATATATGAGCCACAGCTCTTCCTTCTCCCCTCCCTAGCTTTATTGAGGTATAATTAACAAATAAAAATTGGCAGGGTGCGGTGGCTCACGCCTGTAATCCTAGCACTCTAGGAGGCCAAGGTGGGCGGATCACTCAAGGTCAGGAGTTCAAAACCAGCCTGAGCAAGAGTGAGACCCCATCTCTACTAAAAATAGAAAGAAATTAATTGGCCAACTAAAAATATATAGAAAAAATTAGCCGGGCATGGTGGCACATGCCTGTATGTAGTCCCAGCTACTCAAGAGGCTGAGGCAGGAGGATCGCTTGAGCCTAGGAGTTAGAGGTTGCTGTGAGCTAGGCTGATGCCACGGCACTCTAGCCTGGGTGACAGAGAAAGACTCTGTCTCAAAAAAAATTGTACATATTTAAGAAGTACAATGTGATAATTTGCTATATGTGCACACTGTGACATCATTACCACAATTAAGCTAATCAGTGTATTCCTCATCTCCCATAGTTGTTTTGTGTGTGTGTGTGTGGTGAGACAACTTAAGATCTATTCTTTTAGAAAAGTTCAAGTATATAACACATTATTATTAACTATAGTCACCATGCTATACATTAGGTCTCCAGAATGTATTCCTCTTATAACTAAAAGTGTGTATCCTTGGGCCAACATTTCCCTATTTCTCCCTCACCCCATCGTAACCACTGTTCTACTCTCTGTTACTTTGAGTTCAACCTTTTTAGATTTCACATATAAGTGAGATCATGCAGTATTTATCTTTCTGGTTTTGGCTTATTTTATTTAACATAATGTCCTCCGGGTTCATCTATGTTGTCATAAAAGGCAGGATTTCCTTCTTTTTAAAGGCCAAATAATGTTCCATTGTGAATACATTATAGATGCCACATTTTCTTTATCCATTCACCTGTCAGTGGACACCTGGGTTGCTTCCATACCTTGGCTAGTGTGAATAATGCTGCAGTGAATGTGGGAGTTTAGCTATCTCTTAGGGATAGTGATTTTATTCCCTTTGGATATTAACCCAGGAGAGAGATTGCTGGATTGTATTGTAGTTCTATCTTTAATTTTTTGAGGAACCTCCATACTATTTTCCATAATGGCTATATGGAAAATATGAGCCATCATTGAATATATTTCTTGACTAGTGCAGTTGAGCGTTCATCCCATCTGAACATTTTAGCTATTTGCTGACACAGCACATACTTTCGGCAGTACTGAACAACATTTTTAGTCATCTAACAAAAGCACTTTCTCTCATGACAACTTCTTTGGGCATACCCTAATGTGCTGTGTCTGTAGCTAACTTAATTACAAAAACCCACCTTGGCAATACCAAGAACAAAATTTTACAACCACTAACTCCCCTATATAGAAACTATTATTTGTATAACAGTGTCAAAAACCACACTTGTAAAATAGCTAAATGCAAGACTTAAACCTTATGTTGTTTGGGTTTTGAATCCTAGAGTTCTAATTACCCAGTTTTAGTCAGACAGTAGGGTAGCCTTGAGCAGGTACTTAGCCTCTCTATGCCTCAGTGAGTAAAATTGAGCTACTTCCTCAGAAAGTTGCACAGGTTAATTGAGATGGTGCAGGCAGAGAGCTTATAACAGTGCCAGGCTCACAGTAGCTTTTAACCTTGATCCCATCACTGTCCTTAATATGAAATCCTCTGTGTCCATCTGTCCCTTCTTTTTCCTTCATTCCCAACCCCCTTTCTACATACACATTGAAGACCCCAAACTTATCATTATTAATAATAATAATCTATGAAAACAATAATAATAAACGCCACCATTTATTAACACTTAATATGTGCCAAGAACTGTTAATTTCTGATCTCACCAAGTCCTATGAGGTTGGTTTTATTGTCTGACATTACAGGTAATAAAACTAAGGATTAAAAAGGTCCCAACTGCATGGCAAGCATGTGGCAATCAGGGTCCAAACTCAAGTGCTTTTGGATCCAGAGTCGAATGCCGTTATGTGTCACCTCCTAGGTGATGATAGGAATAACGTCTAAGGATTTAACGCCTTACATTTTCCTATTTAGTTCTCATACAGCCATTCACTCGATTTTGAAAAACAGGGGCCAGGCTGAGCTGGACAAAATATCCACCTTTCGGGACAGTTTTCTGCCAGAATTCCCACAGTTGATTTGCAAAGGACGTTCCCCCCTCTTAAGTAGAATGTGATTTTCTTTCCCTTCAACCTTCATGCCACTGGAAAATTTTAAATTATTCAAGACATTGAAGGTTTATTATCTGCTGGAAGGCTGTAATGTAATTGCAAGATATCATTTAAAGAGCCGTCTGTCTCTGTGAACCACCTTGTTCTGAATACCTACTCCTGCATAGAGCAGGAAGATGTATATTTATTTATCTGTGGTGGTTTATAATGGCCTTAGATCAATCCTATTATTCTTCCTCCACAGCCCAAGCCCCAAAATAAATGGCTGGTGATGCACGCAGCATTGAAATCATTCGTGTATCATCAGTAGTTTATTTCTCTTCTATCATTTGCATCTTGAGGGACACCCAGCCATGTGTTTGGGGTGTTTTACTTTTATTACAGCCTTTGGTCCCATTGTCCATTTGTAATACCAGCTGGATATTAATCACCCCAATTAGAGATTTGCCTTTCCAAATATTATATCACCCCCAAGTCGTGCCATTCACACTGTATTAGTCATAACGATATAAATGCCAACTCCTGTTTTATTCTTCCTCTTGACACCTATTTCTATATAGAGAGGTATTCTTTTTCTGTGTCATCAGTGATAAAATATCTTTGTGTAGGGGTGTGGAGAAGATGCATGATTTTTCCCTCCATACATAACCTCATCATGAATCCAGTGGCACTGTGGAGTAAAAAGTTCATTGAGTGACTTTCCCAGGTAGTGGTATGAGAACAAGTAGTCCAGCTTCGGTTCTAACCCTGCCAGTAAGTAAATAGCTTTGTGACCTTCAGCAAATTACATCACTTCTTTGTGCTTCAGTGTAAAGTAATGACTTCTAAGATCCCATCAAGCTTTAAATCCTAGAACTCTGGGATGACTTTCCTCACTTCCTCCCCAGAATTTAGGGTTACAATTTGATGGTTTTTCGTTGTCTCGGTGAATATCAGTTGTTTAAGATAGGCTGCCCTCAAGAACTCCTAAGGTCTGGGAAAGTATTTGCCCTTACACAAAATGACCCAATGGCTCTGTTTTCAGAAACCCAAGATTGCTATGTATATTTTTTTCTTAATCCTCTCTCTCACCACGTGACTCTTACACAATGTTTACTTCTTGTCACCTCCAGCGTGTTTGTCCATAGGAGCGTCTTTCTAATGTGCCGTTTCAAATCAACTTTAGCATAAGAAATCCAGTTGTTAAAGTTTTTTGCATTTTATCTAAAATAGGGATTAAATAGCTCCTAAGTGGGTGACTCAAGACTCTCACCTGTGATGAGACTTCATGAGCCATGTTTAGTGGCCACGTAGATGGTGAAACCTTTAATTCTAAATGGCAACAATCAGGGAGGGCTTCTTAGAGTAGGCGTCATTGCTTAGTGAAGGAGGTTCCCCGGGCTAAAGGCACATCATGAGCAAAAGCATTGAGGCAGAGTGGTCTATCGGCAGTCCGGAGTAGTGATTGCTGGCAGCTGTGCCTCTTGAGTTACTGACCTCTGTCCTCTCTGCTGAGCCAGGAGGTCATTTCCTGATCCCCAAGGGGACACATAATCTGACAACGGATTCTAGGTAGGAAGTGTATTCTGGAAAGTGCCATTTAAATTCTGAAATATCAGAATTTCCAGACATTTGAGAAATTCCAGAATGTCTGTGTTTATAAGTCAGTGGGAACAGACCATTTGATTTTTTTTTCTTTTTTCTTTTTTCTTTTTTTTTTTTTTTTTTTTGAGACAGAGTCTCACTCTGTTGCCCAGGCTGGAGTGCCCTTGCATCAGCTTAGCTCACAGCAACCTCCAACTCCTGGGCTCAAGCGATCCTCCTGCCTCAGCCTCCCAGGTAGCTGGGACTACAGGCATGCACCACCATGCCCAGCTAATTTTTTCTATATATTTTTAGTTGGCCAATTAATTTCTTTCTATTTTTAGTAGAGACGGGGTCTTGTTCTTCCTCAAGCTGGTCTCGAACTCCTGACCTTGAGTGATCCACCTGCCTCGGCCTCCCAGAGTGCGAGGGTTACAGGCGTGAGCCACTGCACCCGGTCAAGAACAGACCATTTGACATCAGAGCCAATACAGATAATGTAGCCTCTGGCCACCATGGTTATCAGTTATAGAGGAACCATAAGCCACAGTCCCTCTCGCCACATGTGGCTATTTACATTTAAATTAATTAAAACTCAGAAAAACTAAAAATTCACTTCCTCAGTCATGCAAGCCACATTTCACGTGGTCAATAGCTGTACGTCACTGAGACAGCACAGACTCAGAACCTCACAGAAATTTCCATTGAACAGCACTACTCTAGAGAGCCAAGCGTAAAGCACGTGAAACAGCAATGAACATGTACTCCCCACGGAAGCTCAGGACTTGCGCTGTTCGTCAGCATGACGGGGGCCTGGCGCAGGACCCTGGGTCCACAGTCGATAGCTCAAAAGTCCCTTACGACCCATGCAGGGAAATAAACTCGCTCCTGCTCCATTAGTGGGAGTATAAATTGACAGGGCAATTGGGCAGTATGCATCACAATGCCTTACACATGAGCATGTTCTTTGATCTAGCAATTCCGTCTCCATAAATTTGTCTAAGGAAACAATCGAAGATAAGCAAGCAGATGAGTGTTCACTGTAGCGTTGCTTATATAATAATGGCAAAAGCCAATAGAACTAGCCAGTAGTGTGCTGGTAAAAGTTACCCAGCTGGAGCGAAGGTGGGGAGCCCTGGTTTGTAGCCTTTGGCTGATTTCCGCGGTGCAGAAACTGCCCCCTTAGCTGATTTCAAGCTACTAGCGGAACAGAGGTGGGAAGGACTTATGATGTTGACACTCACACATTTGCCATCCCCTGTGCTTTCCTGGGTGGGAGGAAAAGAGATGGCATAATATCTATTAGAGCTCTGGGCATGGAACTTGTGCAGGACCCTGGGCATGTCCATGTGATCCTGCCCCTTCGTGAATGTCATCAGTCATATGTGATATCGTCTCCACTCCAGGTCCATCTGATAAACTGGACGTTGCTTTTGCTTATCTGATTCTCATCTCCCCAACCAGATTGTCAAGTGGTTATGGTGGTGTTAGTGAGTTGTGCTGAGTTATGACAGTCACATGAAGGATGTAGGCTGCTGCTTTGAAATGTATTGAGCACATACTGCCTGTCTTGCACCCAGTAGGGCTGGGCTGGAACAGATGCAGAGTGGGTGCTGCTGCAGGACAAGGCCGGGGGTGTGCCCTCCCAGGGCCGGGCCTGACATCACCAGGAGACCAAGGCATGGAGCCCCGCCTGCGTGTCAAACCCCACCCCCTTTGGTCACATGCTTCTTTCCACACCAAACGCGTATCTGTTCCTCTGCCCGCTGACAGTCCTCCCCGCCCTTCCAGGTCTGGGGTGATTAGGTCCTCTTTCCTCTGAGAAGTTTCTCTGATGCTCCAGCCCCTGTTTTCTCTTCCTGGAGGTCCCGAAGCTTGAATGGTGGTTGGCCCCTCGTTATTTGGTGCCCCTGTTCCAGGCCTGACACCTTCTTCTTCACCAGCTGCAGGTGAGCAGTGGAGGGGCAGGGGCCAGGCCCGGTGGGAGTGGGCACGCCTTAGAGCTTGCTGGCGGAGGGAACACTCACCAAAAGTGACGTGTTCGAGGCAGCAGCTACAATCGCGTGCCAAAGACAGAAGTGGTTTCGTGCTGTCCTAACTTTCTTTTTTAGCGAGAATCTCTGCTACCTGCACTACGTACTCCCACTGTTACTAAGTCGGTTTGCTCCCGTTTTGCAGATGAGGTCACTGCAATGCTGAGGGGAAGTGACAAAACACATCAGACGGCTTCCAGGCACCATCCCTCATTCCCAATCTCACTACAATGCAGTGAACACATCTTAGAGATGAGGACATTGGGGCCCAGAGGGGACACGTGAGTGGCCTAGGGTCACACGGCAGGTTTGCAGCAAGACTCACTCGGGCCGAGAACCTAGGTCCACACTGAGGAACGTCCCCACCTCCCAGGCCCTCCCTCCTCCGGGCCATAGACCCAGCACCTGGGTGCTGCTATCAGACGTTCGGCTCCAGGACGACACAGGGAGCCTTCATTTCCGGAAAGCTCTGTCCTGGCATTTAGAATGGGAACGGATTCTGAAGTTGAATGCATCTCACCTTCAGGTGGAATCAGAAAGGTGTCTCGAGCTAAAAAGGTTACGTCTGCGTTCGCAGACCTGCCCACTAGATCAGCTCCCGCTCTCTGTGTACACGGGAGGCTCTTCAGCCACACGCGTCTCTGGGATGATGCCACGATTCAGTCTGGAGACTTTTGCACCCCTTGCTGTGTGTCTCCCCCACCCCCCCACCCCCCGCCACATTCGAGAGGACAAACACAGGACACCCTTGAAAGTTGGTGCTTATTTTAGGGAAAGCAAGGGGGTGGGGTGGACAGGGACACTACAGGCTGGGGCTGGGCGCCGTCACAGCTCTGGGAGAGGGACCCGAGGCAGGGGCCGAGGGGGAGCCCAAGTGCTCGGGCCTGTCTGCCACCCAGGAAGCCTTGCCTTTTTCTGGATCGCAGTTTTGCCATCTGTGAGATAAAGCGAGTGGCCTATATCTGTGCAGCTTTTTTCCTCCTTCCAATAGTGAAAACTGTTTTCAAAAGAAATCTTACCCAAGAGCCTGGTGCAGAAAAGAATTTAAAGCATGGCTGCTCCCTGTGAAGGTGGGAGAAGGAGCTCCTGGGAGAAGCTGGGTGCAAATGGGCCACCTCTGCCGTTCCTAAGGTCCCTCTTGGGGCCTGTATGGAGGAAGGGCCAGCAAGCCTGGGCCCAGTTATAAAGAGGGCTACGAAAGCTCCATCAGCAAGGACCTTGGGTTCCGAGAGACCTGTTAGCGTCCCTGAGACCAGTGTTTCTCAAACAGGGTTTGATGGACCCAGGAATTTTTTTTTTTTTTTTGAGACAGAGTCTTGCTCTGTTGCATAGGCTAGAGTGCCATGATATCAGCCTAGCTCACAGCAACCTCAAGCTCCTGGGCTCAACCAATCCTCCTATCTCAGCCTCCCAAGTAGCTAGGACTATAGGTATGTACCACAACACCTGGATAATTTTTCTGTTTTTAATAGACACGTGATGTCACTCTTGCTCAGGCTGGTCTCAAACTCCTGGGCTCAAGTGATCTTCCTGCCTCAGCCTCCCAGAGTGCTAGGATTACAGGTGTAAGCCACCTTGCCTGGCCTGGACCCAAGAATTTTACATATTATCTTCTCATTTTGATTTTTTAGTCTCTTAAAAAATTATTTTGCCAACTATAAAGGTACTTCTCTTTGGCGTGAAAGTTCACAATTAAAAGACAGAAACGTTGGTTTCTTTGGTTAGTATTTCTTGGATAAATCCTGGATGTACTTTGGAAGAGGCCACAATATTTCTTTTCTTTTAAAAACGACTGTTCATTACTTATATTTGGGAAACATTGGCTCAGTACATCCCAGAAAAACTACCAAGTGAGCAAATTTTGATAGAGAGGAGCGTTTGGTGCAGGAGAGCTGCCTGACAGCAGCACGCAAAAACCATTGCACTGCGAGGTACGAGCAGGAAAACCAAGGCTACACATTGGTACGTGCATCTGGGCCCATTCCTATGAAATACAAAAACCAAGTGAAACATCTGTAATCATAGGTATATATGTATTTTTTTAATGCTTAGAAGTATACACATCTCTAAATGTTAATAGTAGTTTGGTAGAATTACAGGTGACTTTTATTGTCTTCTTTTTTCCAATTCATCAGACTCCCTTGGTCATAGAGAACTCCATTTGGCGAATTACCCTCCTTTGCCCTAGGTCATAAACTTCTGGCTCTGAAAAGTTGATGTTCCTTTCAAGGTGCTGGATACAACCCCATAGACCTCTTTATTTGGACTTCAAAATGATTTTTAAACTCTGATTGAATTGCCAATACAAGAACTCCCATAAAAATCTGGTTCTCCGGTTCTCTGCGTCTCCTGATTATCATCTCTGGGCCCACATTCCTGTGTGACCCCAGTTGGGTTTGCGGGTTTCCATCTGGCCCGTTTCCTGCACGTCCCTTAGCTGCCTGGCCCTGGGCGAGTGGGAGCCCTGTGTCTGCTGTCAGGACTCTGGCCCTCCAACCTGGGGGCCCCTTAAGCATCCCATAGCAACTGCTCCCCCATGTGAGCTGGTGTGGGGAGTTGACTTACCTGACGCCCGGGATGCTCAAAAATGTCCTTATGTGACAGGTTTGGGGAGACAGTTGGGTTGGAAGAGAAGGCTTTGAGACCCTGTTGGTACCGCACTTTATATGAGTGGGGGGAAGTGATGGAGTGGTCAGGTGGAGCATCCTCTGACTACATGCTCATTAATTACTGAATATTAGATTTAAAACATCAGTGAGCTGTTGGTATCTTTCGCTGGCAGTTCGTGTTTCTGAAAAGGCCAAATGGAAAACAGTCTCCCGTTTTTCTCTGTAAATGAAGCTCACGGAACACTAGCAGGGAATTGTGTGCAGGGCAATCGGAGGCCCTGTCTGACAGTGATTGAGGAGAAGAAATGGGATTTGAAGGGTTAGGCATGGGGGGGAAGTGTCTATAGCAGATGTAAATTGGGGAGACAGGGTCTCCTTGGGGGCTCCAAGGCTGATGCCATTTTTTCAGGCTTAGAGTAAAAACAATTCTAATAACCGCTGCAGCCAGCCAGGTAACTAATGCTCAGTCTCAATCGCTGGGCTTGCTGAGCGCTCTGCACACATCATCTCACCTCATCCTAACACCCTGCGAAAGAGGGTTCCTATTATTGCCCACGCTCCTCTAACCAGGAACCTGAAGCTTAGGGAAATTTAAGTATAACAGCTTGGCAGAAAAGGTAGACATTCCACCTAAGTTTGCTTGACTTTAGAGCCTCACTCTTACACACTGTGGTATACTCTCACTCCTACTCTGTGTCCCCTTTCATTTTTACTACTGTTAATAATGATGATATCCCCACTCTTTGCTTGTTTTTTTGTAAAGGCTTGGTCTCACTCTGCCACCCAGGCTGGAGTGCAGTGGTGCAATCATAGCCCTCACTCCTGGGCTCAAGCGATCCTCCCACCTCAGCCTCCCAAGTATCTGGTGCACGCCACCATGCCTGGCTAATTGTTTTTCTCTTTAAAAAAAAAAAAAATACACGGTGTGCACATCCGCTAATTTTTTAAAATTTTTTGTAGAGACAGGGTCTCACTGTGTTGCCCAGGCTGGTCTCAAACTCCTGGGTTCAAGCGATCCTCCTGCCTTGGCCTCCCAAAATGTTGGGATTACGGGCGTGACCCACCACGCCCAGCCAGCATGGAAGTATGGAAGCACACTTCCATACCGACATCCTGCCAGGAAAGCGGGAAAGGGATTACCATCCCCATTTAACAGACAAGACACTGAGGCCCAGAGAGGGAAAGTGACTGTGTGGGGCCACACAGCCAGCCCTCGTGCCAGCTCCTCAGAGCATTCTCTCTCTGTACCCCACCGACCCCGGCGGCCTCCCCAGATAGTCACGGTGCTTCAGAACTCGTATTCACAGACCTCTGCCCGGCTGGATTTGCCTTCCTCAGAGTTTTGTGTTTTTTTCCCTCCTGTTTTTTCGCCTGTGTGCATATGAGCCTTGCCACAGGAGCCTTATTAATCATTCGGAGTTGAAGGTTACCAAGAAAAATATGCCAGAGCGTGACAGCCCATTAGTATTTGTGTTGTAAGGAAACCAGTAATCATCTTAATTGGTGCACACTTTGGAGCAGAGCGGGGCTGTCCTCTGAAGGGCTGTCCCCTCCTCCACGTACCACTACTGCCGCGGCCAACGCCGTGCACGCAGGCGGCTTTGACCTCTGGGCCCGCCTTTCGCCCCTGACGTCCTGAGCCGCCCAAGTTGAACAAGCCCTCTCCGCTCAGACCAGCGGCACACCAGAGTTTGACCCTGGAGAGGTTTATGCGGTTGGAAGGGCAGTCCTGTGTCTGGTCCCCGGGGAATTCATGCCCACCTCTGCAGTTTTGATGGTGACCAGGCGTGCCTCCAAAAACACAGGTGGCCCTGGAGTCCCCGGGGAGGAGAGTGAGGTCTGCCTCCTCCTGCCAGCACTTAATCAGTGACCTTCACCCAAATGCTAACTGTGCTTTTTTTTCTTCCTCTCTTTTTATTTTATTCTATTTATTTATTTATTTATTTATTTTTGAGACAAAGTCTCACTCTGTTGCCCGGGCTAGAGTGCCGTGGCGTCAGCCTAGCTCATAGCAACCTCAAACTCCTGGGCTCGAGCAATCCTCCTGCCTCAGCCTCCCGAGTAGCTGGGACTACAGGCATGTGCCACCATGCCCAGCTAATATTTTCTATATATTTTTAGTTGTCCAGCTAATTTCTTTCTATTTTTAGTAGAGACAGGGTCTCGCTCTTGCTCAGGCTGGTCTCAACTTCTGAGCTCAAACAATCCACCCACCTCGGCCTCCCAGAGTGCTAGGTTTACAAGCGTGAGCCACTGCTCTCGGCCCTTTCTCTCTTTTTAGAAAAACACTTGCTTCCCTTTTTTAAATTCGCAAGGCCTTTCCTTCTCCACGGGCCTAGTCCCACAACCCCCCGAGATTCTTGGGCGGCAGGGCATGGCTCCCTCTTTGAGACACACATCCTTTTGTGTGTCACCCCAAGCCAAGATTTTCCCAACTCTACTTTATCTAGTTTGCATTGTGAAAATAGTAGTTGTTTTTCTAAATATCTTATTTTATCAAATAAATAAACCATTCAAAATACACCTTCTCTCCTCACTCCACCCCACCTTCCTCCCCAAGATTCTCACCATTCTAAACAGGAACTGCTAGTGGGCCTAACATTGGGAAAATCACTGCTGGTGGGCCTAACATTGGGAAAATCACTTCAGCAATTTGGAAGTGTCAAAAAAATTCTTTTAATATATTACAATCCAGGAATCCCACTTCTCAAGTGTCTACTGCAGAGAAATATTCACTATTTATACCATGAGCATATATAAGGATGCTCACTGCAGCGCTGTTTATAATAGTATCCAATTAGAAACAACCTAAATGTTCATCAGAAGGGGAAAGGGAATAAACTGTGATTTTTCTCTAATATGGAAGATGGTACAGCTATTAAAAACAATGCACTGGATCTAAATGATACAAGCTTAGCTCTAAGATGTATTATAAAGGGGGGGGGAAGCAAGTTGCAGAACCCATTGTGTAAACACTGCACAGAACAAAACCAGTGCTTTGTGTTTTCAACATGTATAGATATGTGTGTGTAAACATATAGAAAAAGACTTGAAAGGATACACTCCAAACTGCTAACAGTGGTATCTATGAAACAGGGGAGTGAACCTGGATTAAAGATCTGTTCAAACAGGTCACCCCAGAAGGAGGCAGAAAATGTCCCTGCCCCTCTGGCAGTGGACATTAGGGGTGTGAGCGTTCATTCATGTTTGTGCAGCGAATCAGAACAATGGACATCGAGCAGCCCATGCACAGCCAGAGGGCTAGACAAGCCTTCTCTCTGTCGCTGGTCGGGCTCAGAACGCACAGAGCTCCCAGCCCAGGCTGCCTCACACACCGCCCATGCCACGGAGTTCCCTCAGAGGTAGCATTCTGTGTGTTTCCTAGCTTTTGACGAATAAAGCAAATACAATATTGAAAAGTAAAAGTTGCTCACAGCTAGGGTAGGGAGAAAATTACGGGAGTAGATAATATAGGCTAGCGCTTATGAAAAGAAAACCACATTCTCTCTATACTAATTCCTCAGCTGGATTTTCACCATTCTTAGATCCAGTTGCAGGGATAGGCATAGCACCTCGGAACTCTGGGACCACAGAATTCCAGTGCTAGAGGAGACCTCCAATGGCCTGACCATTTCTCCATCATTTGAGTCTTTTCTATGGTTTGCATAATAAGTCCCTCCTCTGATTGAGTTCTTCCAGTGATGGGCAACTTGCTGTCTTATGAGATATCCCCTTTCTTTGCCAGACGGCTCTTATTATCAGAAAGTTCTTTCCTTACGCTGAGCTGAACTCCACGGCTCTTTGCAAAGTTTATCTTCTGGTTCTAATCTTGCCTTCTGGAGGCAGACAGCATGGC
>VSMD01028558.1:0-22271 GCA_008750895.1 Mirza zaza | reverse complement strand
CACTTTGACTACATTAAAATTAAAAACTCTTGCCCATCAAATGACACTATTAAGAGACTGAAAAAGAAGATCACAGAGCAGGAGTAGGTGTTTGCAGTATGTCTGTCTGACTTTAAATTTAGGATTTTTAAGATGGAGAGCACTCCTTCAATGATGAGGAGAGACAAAAGAGAAAAATTAAGATTTTATTTATACAGCGTGCCTGGCCGCACACACACAGAAGTCAGGAAGCACACAGAGAGAGAAAGAGAGGGAGAGAGGGGCCCCTGAGCCAGCAACTTCGTTGCGTCCAGGGCATTGCCCAGATAGGGTTCTTATGGGAAGTCTTAACTGGGGGATTTAGAGCAAGCAGGCATGAGTCCCATGGGTCCTGCTGTGATTGAGAGGCAGTAACTGTGGCAGGTCTGCACAAGCTGTGCAGGATGTGGGGGCCGCAGGTCCAGTCCAGTAGGTTGTATCTGGTGCCCCACAGGGATGTGGTCACCAGGAGGAAGTTGTATAAGGCAGATACCCAGTTGTTCACATTGAGAACTGGGGGGCATAGAATTGGAGACCGTGTTAGGGGTGACTGAGCCCTGCCCTGGTACGAAACAGTTAAACTTGTATTCAAATGGATCCCAAGACAACATAAAAGTATAAGAATTTACTACACAGATAAAAAAGGCATGCCCAATGGTGGCGCATGCCTGTAGTCCCAGCTACTTGGGAGGCTGAGGCAGGAGGATTGCTTGAGCCCAGGAGTTTGAGGTTGCTGTGAGCTAAGCTGACACCACGGCACTCACTCTAGCCTGGGCAACACAGTGAGACTCTGTCTCAAAAAAAAAAAAAAAAGGCATGCCCAGAATATATAAAGAACCACTGAAAATCAGTAAGAGAAAGACAGGCAATCCAGATGAAAAATAGAAAACATACACACACACATCCCTTGAATGGGCACTTTATAAAAAAGGATATCCTAATGGCCAATGAACATATGAAAAGATGCACAACATTACTTATCAATCAAATGCAAATTAAAATCATAATGAGATACCAGTATACATCCACTGGAATGGTTAAAATTCAAAAAATTGACATTTCTAAGTGTTGGCAAGGATGTGGAACTCAACATACACTGCTGGAAAATTGTTTGGCAGTATCTACTAAATCTAAACACACTTACAACCCAGTAAGTCCATGGGTAGCTGTATACCCAACAGGGATGTGTATATGTTTGCTGAAAGACAAGAATGTTCATAGAATTCCCATGATCATTTGATTTGTTCAGTTGGTTACCTTTGATCAGGCACAGTGGTTCACACCTGTAATTCTAGCAGTTTGAGAGGCCAAGGCAGGAGGATTGCTTCAGACCAGGAGTTTGACGCCAGCTTGGGCAACATAGCAAGACCCCATCTCTACCAAAAAAAATTTTTGGTTATCTTTAAGCCTTGGTTCATGGCTCAAAACTGTTATGCAAACTGAGATTATCATTTTACTTTGTAGTTTTATTTTTAAACTTTCTACCTGTTACTTGTTAAATTTCTGCAGAAGTACAACTCCTAACATAATAATGCTGGCCCAACACTTTGAGACGATAGCTAATGCCTATGGAACAAACAAAATTGAACTTATAAATGGACTCCAGGCAGACCTAGCCTGCGAGCCACTCCCTCCAAACCTCTTTGGTTGCTCAAACATGAATAAAAGGGTTTTGACAGTGACACTTAGTCACCAATCACTTCCTTCCAACAGAAGACCAGACCAGATCAAACCAGGACACGTTCATCCTGGCACAGAGAGACAATCAAAACCCAACTGCAGGATGATTGGTCAGCAATGCTTTCAGAGAAAGATCTTGATCAAAAGAGGGAAATGTGAAAGTTGTTGGAATCAAAATGTAGTCACCTGTGTTAGAAACTGACAAATAGAGCCAGGAAAGGCCGTGAAGCCACGGTTCTCATACACAAATGCCCAGTAACAAGAAGTATCAGAAAAGACTGCAAAAACTACAACCTTGCACCAAAAAAATACTTTTGTGAGAGCGTCTGCCCAGGAACTGCCTGTCCAGCCTTGGACTGGCATCATCCTTGTTATTAATCTTTGTAGCCAAGGAAAAATAACTCAAAACAAGTATGTGATCCACCTCATTTTTCCTTTAAAAACCTTTGTCTTCCTTTACTTCCCTAAATACACATACAATTTACTATGGAACATGTATTCCCATTGCAATGCCTGTTCCTGAATAAACAATTTTCTTTTAGAGACTCTCTCTCTGTTTTTCATTTAGGTTGACAAAAGGTTGAATTTGGCCCCCGTTTAGCCTCCTTACTCTCTCTGTCTCTCATGTACATATACCCTCTCTTGCCCTTCAGCTTTTTGCCATGGGATCAGGCAGCAAGAAGTCCCTGGCCAGATGAGGGCCCCTTGACCTTGGACTTTCCAGCCTCCAGAACTGTAAGAAATAAATCTCTGTTCTTTATAAATTACCCAGTCTCAGGTATCCTGTTATAGCAGCACAAAATGAACTAAGACAACATAAAGATACATTCAGACAGAGACTGAGAGGTTGTCACAGAAGGTTCTAAGGAAGGAAAGTCTGAAGGATGTACTTCCAGCTGAGATGAAGGGGTCCCGCCTGAAGGACCTGAGAGGCAGGAAGCAAACAGCAAAGCAAGAGGGAGGGAGCTGCCTCTTGCAGAACACGAAGAAGCAATGACTGCATAAAGCAACAACAATAATTTCATTTCTCCTGGATTAAAAAGAGATAGAATTAAATATATGACTACCTATAAATCAAGAAGGAGTAATGGAGTCATGTTCTAGGTTGAATACCCAAAGGATCTGTGTTTTTGGTAGGAGAGTGAGGAATTATTAAATTTATTCTTTTACTTTTTTACAGATTCATTAATATTGATGTACAACAAAGTGCACATATTAAAAGTATACAGTTTGATCAATTTTGACATACGTATACACTTGTGACACTGTCCCACCATCAAGATAATGTACATCTCCAAAGATTCCACCCGCAAAGATTCCCTGTCCCCTTGTCATGCCTCCCTCCTGCCTTTCCTTGGATGTCCAGCCCCAGACAGCCACCTCTCTGCTTACTGTTGCTGTAGCTTAGTTTGCATTTTCTATTTTATGAAAATGGAATCACACAATATATTTTCTTTTTTGTCTGTCTTCTTTAATCAGTATAATTATTATGCAGTTTATCCATGTTGTTGTGTGTGTTAATTATTCATGCCTTTTTATTGGTGAGGGGGATTCCATTGTATGGATAAACCAAAATTTGCTTATGCATTCACTTGTTGTTGGACATAGGTGCTTTCCAGTATTTTGCTATTACAAATAAAGCTTCTTGGTCAAGTACGTGTACTTGAGCACACATGTATAAGTGTTTGTATGGAAATGTGCTTTCATTTCTCTTGGGTAAATAAATGCCTTGGAATAGGGTGGTGGTTGGATCATATGGTAGGTGTATGATTCACTTTTTAAGAAGCTGCCAATTTTTTTCCGATATGCCTACACCGTTTGTACATTTCCACTAGCAGTATATGAGAGTTCCAGTTTCTCTGCCTTCTGTGCAAAATATGGTATGGTCAGTCTTTCTAATTTTAGACATTTTAGTGAGTGTGTAATGGTATCTCATTGTCACTTGAAAGTGCATTTCCCTAATAGCCAGTTGTTGAGCATCTTTTCCATTAGCCATTCATATATATTCTTTGGTGAAGTGTATGCTCATATCGTTTGCCCATTTTTTCTTTTGTGCCATTGCCACACTTGTAGACTAAGTATTTTTATTTTGGCCATTTTAGGTAATTTGAAAGTCTGTCCTTTGTGCATTTAAAAAATACTTGTTTTAAGACATAACTCAATACCATAAAATTCACCCTTTTAAAGTGTACGATTCAGTGCTTTTAGTATATTCACAAAGTTGTGCCACCATCAACCCTATCTAATTTAAGAATGTTTTTTTTTACCCCCAAAATAAACCCCATACCCATTAGTAGTCTTATAGCCACCCCACCCCACCCTGCCCCAGCCCCTGGAAAATGCTAATCTACTTTGTGTCTTTATGGATTTTCCTATTCTGGACATTTCTTATCAATGGAATCACATGATATGTGGCCTTTTGTGTCTGGCTTCTCCCAGTTAGCATCATGTTTTCAAGGGTCATCCCTGGTGCACTGTGAATCAGTACTTCATCCCTTTTTATGTTTAAATACTGTTCTATTGTATGGATGGGCCAAATTTTGTTTGTTCATTCATCAATTGATAGACATTTCAGTAATTTCCACTTTTTGGCTATTATAAATAATGCTGCGATGAAGTTGTGTACAAGTTTTTATGCAGACATATGTTTTAAGTTTTCTTACATATATGTACCCAAGAGTACAGTTGCTGGGTTGCCCATTTTTTGATTGGATTGCTTATTTTTATATTGTAAGAGTTCTTTATGTATTCTAAGTGTAAATCATTTGTTGGATACATAGTTTTGCAAGTATTCTCTCCCAGTCTATGGCTTGGATTTTATTTTATTTAACAAGGTCTTTTGAAGAGCAGAAGTGTTTCATTTTGATAAAGTCCAATTTACCAATTTTTTTTTTTTTTTACTTCAGGCCTTTTCTGTCCTGCTTAAGAAATCTTTGCCTAGCCCAGTGTCATTGGGATTTTATCCTGTGTTTTCTTACATAGGTTTTAAAGTTTTGCTGTTACATTTTTTTTTAGGAGAAGGAAAGAGGAGTTTATCAATTGACAACAAATGAGGAGGTTGGCAGACTCCAGTCTCAAAGTACTGACGTCCTGCCTCTGAGCAAAAGTACAGAGCTTTTAAATGGTCTTATTAATACCATACTCCCATTTTTGGCTAAGACAGTCTCTCGACCTCTGCACGGGCAATTCCCTTTAGCCACCTCTTGCGGCACAAAGAATAAAGGACACTCCCCTGCCCCTCACAACCTCTGGCCTGAGGCAGGGATGTAGGTTTTAGTTTTCAAAAAAAGTGAGGGGGTTTTAAAGAGACAGAAAACACTTTTACCCTTTTTCAGGCCATTTTCTCTGGCACATATTCCCCACTGTCAATTTTACCCTTCCACATCTATGGGAGGAGGGGCGATAGAGTCATCAACTACTTCCTGCTGAATTGGGGTGATGTTTTAGATGGAAGGTGCAGACCATCAGGTGGAAGCGGTCACAAGCAATAACCACAGCCATGAGGACTGACGAGGTGAAATGGACACACGGTGTGGCCTTGCACACAATGGCCCATACAGGCCTGGGTTAGAGAGGAAACATGGGAGTTAATTTTTGTAGGAAGTGATGGTTGAGGTTTATTTTGTGGATACAGCTACCCAGTTGCCTTGGCAGCAATTCTTTTTTTCCTCTAGTTTTATTGAAATTGTATATTTTTTCAGTGTACAATGTGATGTTTTGATATATGTATACATTGTGAAATGATTACCACAATTAAGCTAATTAACATAACCATCACCTCACATAGTTACTGTGTGTGTGTGTGTGTTGTGAGAACATTTAGGATCTAGTTTCTTAGCACATTTCAAGTAAACAATACAGTATTATTAACTACAGTCACCATGCTGTACATTAGATCTCTAGAAATTATTTGTCCTGCATAACTGAAACTTTGTACCCTTTGACTAACTAATATCTGCCTCTCCCCACCCCAACACTGCTCAGCCCCTGGTAACACCATGCTGCTCTCCTTCTGTGAGTTTCACTATTTTATATTCCACTATAATAAAATCATGCAGTATTTGCCTTTCTGCGCCTGATTTGTTTCATTTAGTGTAATGTCCTGCAGAGTTATCCATGTTGTTGCAAAAGACAGGATTTCCTTCTTTTTAAAGGCTGGATAATACTTAGGCTAATGCCATATCTTGGTTATTGTGAATAATGCTGCAATGAACATGTGAGTGCAGACATCTCTTTGAGTTACTGATTTCATTTCCTTTGGATATATACCCAGCAGTGGGATTGCTGGATCTTATGGTAGTTCTATTTTTAATTTTTTGAGGAACCACTATTTTGTTTTCCATAATGGCTGTACCAGCAGCAATTTTTTAAAAGATACTCTTTTCCCCCATTGAATTGTCTTTGTACTTCCGTTGAAAAATCAATTGGTCAAATAAATGTGGGTCCAATTTCTGTACTCCCTAGTCTATTCCCTTTCTCTTTGTGTGTCTACCTTTATGCCAACAGAAATACTGCAGCTTTAAACACTCATAATGAGGCGACATAAATCCTCCAACTCGGTTCTTCTTTTTCAAAAATTTTTTCAAATTCTAGGACTTTGCATTTTTATATATGTTTTAGAATAGGCTTGACAATTTCTACAAATTTTTATTTGTAGATTTTGGTTGGGATAGCATCGAATCAGTAAGTCAATTTGGGAAAGATTGGCATTTTAACAATATTAAGTCTTCCAACCCATGAGCATAGTATATTTCTCCTATTTAGTGTTTTCTAAATTTCCCTCAGCAATGTTTTATAATTTTCAATGTGTAGATTTTGTATATCTTTTGTCAAACGTATGACTAACTTAATATTTTATATTTTGGTGCTATCATAAATGGTATTGTTTGTTAAATTGGACTTTCTGATGGTTCATTGCTAGTATATAAAAATACAATGCAGGTTTAAAAATTTTTTAACCTTCTATCCTGCAACCTTCCCAAACTTAAACTTATGTATCAGCTATAGTAGCTCTTTTTTTTTTTTTTTTTTTGTATTTTCCTTATGATTGTCTACCTAGATGATCACATCACCTGAAAAGTTTTTTGTTTGTTTTCTTGAGACAGTCTTGCTCTGTCCCCCAGGCTGGAGTATAGTGGTGCAGTCATAGCTCACTGCAGCCTCCGACTCCTGGGCTCCAATGACCCTCCTGCCTCAGCCTCCCCAGTAGCTGGGACTACAGTGCTGTGCCACCACACCTGGCTAATTTTTCTATTTTTTGTAGAGACGGGGTCTCGCTCTTGCTCGGGCTGGTCTTGAACTCCTGGCCTCGAGCAATCCTGTTTTCAACCTCCCAAAGTGCTGAGATTACAGGTGTGAGCCACCACAACCAAAGCTGAAAAGCTTTTTAAATTTCCCTTTCCCTTTCCAATATGGATGGCCTTTGTATCTTGCCTTACTGCAGTACCTCCGGTGCAATGTTGAATGGAATTGGTGAGAACAGACATCCTTGTCTTCTTCTTGATCTTAGAAGTCTTTCACCATTAATTATGACATCAGTAGTAAGGATTTAAAATTTTTTTATTTTGTTCATGTATTTTTTTTTAGAGACAGGATCTCGCTGTGTTTCTTAGGCTGGAGTGCAGTGGCCTGATCACAGCTCACTGCAGCCTCAAATTCCTGGGCTTAAGTGATCCTCCCATCTCAGCCTCCTGAGTAGCTCAGACTACATGCACATATTTTTACTTTGTGTAGAGATGGGATCTTCCTATGATGCCCAGGCTGGTCTCGAACTCCTGGCCTCAATTGATCCTCCTCCCTTGGCCTCTCAAAGTGCTGGGACTATCGGCATGAGCCTAGCCAATTGTAGGTTTTAAATAAACGCCCCTTATCAAATTGAGAAATTTTCCTTCTATTCCTATTTTGCAAATGTTTTTAATTACAAATTAGATACTGAAGTTTGTCAAAGATTTTTCTGCATCTGCTGAGATGATTATTTGGTCTTTCTTTTTTATCCTATTTATGTAGTAAATCATATTGATTTATTTTCCAATGTTAAACCAAACTTGCACTCTCAGAATAAACCCTATTTGGTCATGAGGTATTGTCATTTTTATGTATTGTTAGATTCAATTTGCTAAGATTGTGTTAAGAAGTTTTACATCTATGTTCATGAATGATATTGATCTGTAGCTTTTTTTCTTGTAATTTCATTGTCTGTTCTACATGCAAAGATAATCCTGACCTTATAGAATGAATTGGGGAGTGTTCCCTGTTCAGTTTGCTGGAAAAGTTTGTGTGAAATTGGTATTATTTCTTTCTTATGTGTCTGGTAGATTTTACCAGTGAAGCCATCTGGATATTAAGTTTTTGTTGTGTGAAGGTTTTACACTAGAAATTTAACTTATTTAGTAAATACAGAGCTATTCAGGTTATATTTTTTTTCTTGAGTGAGCTTTGGCAGCTTGTATGTTAGAATTTGTTCACTTCATATAAGTTGTCAGATCTATTAGTGTACAGTTGTTCATAATATTTCATTATTATCTATTTAACATGGGTAGGTTCTGTAATGATGTTTCCTCTTTCGCTCTTGATATTGATAATTTTTGTCTTATTATTTACTCTTGCTAGAGGCTTATCAATTTTTTTTTTTGAGACAGTCTCACTCTGTCGCCCCGGGTAGAGTGCAGTGGCATCATCATAGCTCACTGCAACCTCAAACTCCTGGGCTCAAGTGATCCTCCTGCCTCAGCCTCTCAAGCAGCTGGAACTGCAGACACACAGCACCACGCCTGGCTAATTTTTCTATTTTTGGTAGAGATGGTGTCTCACTCTTGCTCAGGCTGGTCTTGAACTCCTGACCTCAAGCAATCCTCCTGCCTCAGCCTCCCAGAGTGCTAGGATTACAGGCATGAGCCACTGCGCCCAGCCAAAGCTTATCACTTATTGATTTCACCAAAGGTTCAGTTTTGGCTTCATTAAATTTCTCTATTATTTTTCCATATTCTATTTAACTGATTTCTGCTCTTATATGTATCGTTTATTTTCTTCTGCTTATTTTGTATTTTATTTGTGCTTTTTTGTAGTTTTTGAAGGTAGAAGCTAGGTTATCGATTTGATGTCTTTCTTATTTTCTAATATAAGCATTTAATGTTTAACTGCATAACTCAAATATCGATACATTAGTTTTCATTTTATTTTTTTTATTTATTTATATATTTTTTGAGACAGAGTCTTACTCTATTGCCCAGACTAGAGTGCCGTGGCATCAGCCTAGCTCACAGCAACCTCATACTCCTGGGCTCAAGCAATCCTCCTGCCTCAGCCTCCTGAGTAGCTGGGCCTACAGGCATTAACCACCATGCCCAGCTAATTTTTTCTATATATTTTTAGTTGGCCAATTAATTTCTTTCTATTTTTAGTAGAGATGGGGGTCTTGCTCTTGCTCAGGCTGGTTTTGAACTCCTGACCTTGAGCCATCCTCCCGCCTTGGCCTCCCTGAGTGCTAGGATTACAGGTGTGAGCCACCGTGCTCGGCCCTAAGTTTTCATTTTAATGTGGTTCAAAATGCTTTCTAATTTTCCTTGTGATTCTTCTTTGATTCAGAGGTTATTTAGAAGTGTATTGGTTAAATGCAAAATATTTGGGGGCTTTTCCAGACATTTTTCCTTATTGATTTCTAATTTAGTTCCGTGTGATCAAAGGACATATTTTCTATGACTTGAGTCCTTTTAAATTTATCTATACTTACTTTTGACACAGAGTATGGTCTATGTTGGTAAACAGAATGCACTTGAGAACAATGTGTGCTCTACTATGTTTTACAATGCTCAAGTTGGTTGACAGTGTTGTTTATGTCTTTGTCTTTGCTGATTTTCTGTTTACCTGTTCAATCAAGTCTTAAGAGAGGGGTGTTGAAATCTCCAAGTATAATTGTATTTTTCTCTATTTTTCCTTTCACTTCTATAAGTTTTTGCTTCATGCATTTTGAAGTTATTCAAAATTTTTCAAATTATTCAAAATAATTCAAATTTGAATTATTCATATAATTATTACATTTCCTTAATGAACTGACTTCTTTCTCATTAGAAAATAATGTTCCTGGCCGGGCGCAGTGGCTCAAGTCTGTAATCCTAGCTCTCTGGGAGGCCGAGGTGGGCGGATCATTTGAGCTCGGGAGTTCGAGACCAGCCTGAGCAAGAGCGAGAGCCCATCTCTACTATAAATAGAAAGAAATTAATTGGCCAACTAAAATATATATAGAAAAAATTAGCCGGGCATGGTGGCACATGCCTGTAGTCCCAGCTACTTGGGAGGCTGAAGCAGCAGAATTGCTTGAGCCCAGGAGTTTGAGGTTGCTGTGAGCTAGGCTGACGCTACGGCACTCACTCTAGCCTGGGCAATAAAGTGAGACTCTGTCTCAAAAAAAAAAAAAGAAAATAATGTTTGTTCCTCATCCCTAGCAATATTCCTTACGCTGAAGTCTACTTTGCTTGATATTAATGCAGCTTCTCCAGGTTTCATTTGATTATAGTTTGGCTTTTTATATCATTTTACTTTTATTTGTGTGTTTATATTCAAAGTGGGTTTCTTGTAAATAGCATATAATTTTTTATCCAATCTGAAAATCTCTCCCTTTTAGTTGGAGTCTTTAGACCATTTGTATTTAATCTGATTATTGATATCGTTGGTTTTAATGTGCTGTCTTGTTGTATTTGTTTTCCACTTGTTCTTTCTTTCTTACTATTTTCTTCTTTTCTGCCTCCTTTTGAATCAATTGAGTATTATTTTATGATTCCATTTTATCTCCTTTACTTGTTTATAAGCTATATCTCTTTGTTTGTTTCAATGGTTTCTTTAGGGTTTACAATAAAGTTGACCCTTTGTACCCATGGCTTCTACATTCATGGATTCAACCAGCTGAGGATGGAAAATATTCAGGGAGAAGGAATGGATGGTTTCTTCTGTGTTGAATATGTACAGACTATTTTTTTGTTCAATATTCCCTAAATGTTGCAGTATAACATCTATTTACATATCATTTACATTGTATTAGGCATTGGAAGGATGTGCATAGGTTATATGCAAATACTGTGCCATGTTATCTGAAGGGCCCTGGCCCCAATGCCCCATGAATGATGAGGGACAACTGTATTCATCTTTAATTTATCACAGTCTACCTTCAAGTAATGTCATACCACTTCATGTATAGTATAAATACTGTAAAACAATATACTTCCATTCCTGCCCCACCTCCACCTCCACCCCCACCCCCACCATGCCTGCCTTTAGGCTTTTTGTCATACATTTTACATATCTCTGTATCTATAGCCAGAAGGATAAAGGAGGTTTTAACAATGGGTGTTATTAATACAATTAATAAATTTGACCAATGGGCTTCTGTAGCACAGAGTCCAACAACTGTGGAACATAACATTATTTTCAAAGGCAGATGAAACAGTTTCAATAAGTGACTATATATTAGACCATAAAGCAAATATCAACATATTCCTAATTGCTGAAATAATAGAGCCCATGTTGTTTGACTGTGGTGCAGCCAGTCCCGATCTCTTTTTTTTTTTTTTTTTTTTTTTTTTTTTTTTTTTTTTGAGACAGAGTTTCACTTTATTGCCCAGGCTAGAGTGAGTGCCATGGCATCAGCCTAGCTCACAGCAACCTCAGACTCCTGGGCTCAAGCAATCCTGCTGCCTCAGCCTCCCAAGTAGCTGGGACTACAGGCATGTGCCACTATGCCCAGCTAATTTTTTCTATATATATTTTAGTTGGCCAATTAATTTCTTTCTGTTTATAGTAGAGATGGGGTCTCGCTCTTGCTCAGGCTGGTCTCGAACTCCTGAGCTCAAACGATCCGCCCACCTCGGCCTCCCAGAGAGCTAGGATTACAGGCTTGAGCCACCGCGCCCGGCCAGTCCCGATCTCTTGTGTGAGAAGAGGCTCATGTTGCCAGGTCCAGGCACAGCCTCCATCTTGGCTTCCATGGCTCCTCTGCTCCCACACCTGTTTTGCCATGGGAAGAGGGTGCTGACATCCGCCTGCACTGCATTCTGTCAACATGGCCATGCAGTGCCTGCTCCATGGGGGACACTGGAGCATGACAGCCCTCCTCCCACTCTGTGCAGTTCCCCTCGGCTCATCCACACACCTACACACCACCACCTTTCTCCCTGATCTTCCAAACTTGCTCCTTCCTGGTTCTCACCAACCTGCCAAACAATTAGGCCTGCCCAGAAGTCCATGTCTGTCCTTACTCAAGGCTCCTTCTCCCTCTACACGAAACAGTCGCACAAGCTCACTGATCCAAGCGTGTCCTCAGGGAGGCTTCCTTCTCTGCATGCTGCTCTCGGGCCACCCGAGTGTGTCTGCAGTGTAGCCTCGCCGTTTCACGGTTCTATCCACACTCAGCCGACTCATCTGAGACTCTAAGACCAGACACCAGATTCTTCTTCTTTGCCAGCTGGGGTCTGGCCCATGTGTGGCCGACTGGGTCAGCCGTGACACAGATTTGGACAGACTCCACTTGTCACTCGGCCTCCAGCAAGGGGCCCTGAGTGGTATCTGGGGGCCCTGGTATCAGTGTTGGCTCAGGCTCTGACATTGGATACCCAATGGCCCTTGCACAATCTGGGCATTGCCCTATTCCAGTGTGCGGTTGTTCTGCTAAGTGGCTGCCACCCTTCTGGGGGATCAGACTGAGGGAATTACCACTTGGTAAACTTGTCATGTTCTTCTCATGGGGACCTGGCCTCCTATCCAGCAACTGGGAAAAGGATAATGATTCTCTATTGTGGGGCTGACACAGCCTTCAGTTCACCTACTCTTGATTTTTTTCTGTTGTTTGGGTCAAATAATGCCCTGGTTGGCTCCCATCAGTCTTGCCCCCTGAGCCACCATGATCTCCTAGGCCCTGCCACAGGTCCTGTAGAACTGGGCTGCTGGTTGCCATTCCACACTCACTACTTGCCCACTGCCATCTGCTATTCTAGAATCTTATCCCCAAGATCATGACCTAGAAGGTTCATTCCCATTGCAGCCTGTCCTGCCACTGACCTTGACCCCAGAAGACAGCACCACCGAACTGCGCACAGATGCTAGGCAGCCCCCACCACCACGTGTCTGCCACTTTATGAGCACACCCTGGTGACCGTGAGCTGCTGCATGCTCTAGACCTACGTCATTCATCCATTCTAGCATGGCCACTGCCTCGAGACGGAAAGCTGCACGCAGGTGGAAACATTTGAGAGCTCAACCATTTCGCTCCTGACAGCAAGGCATACTTTCAATAGTGAACATCACCCACTTCGTAAAAGGGCTTGTGCTTTTGGAGGTCAACTCCTCATGCTACATAACCTCTTCTTTGTGCTGCCACAACAAAATACCTGAGACTGTGTAATTTATACAAAACAGAAATTTATTTCTGACACTTCTGGAGGCTGAGACGCCTCAGATAAAGGCACCAGCAGGTTCATTGTTTAGTAAGGATCCAGTATTTCCTTCCACAATGGCACCTTGAATGCTGTGTTCTCACATGGCAGAAAGTGGGAGGGGCAAAGGGGACAAACTCCCTCTGCCACACCCTTTTATAAGGACACTGAATCCCATTCATGACAGAGCCCCCCTGACTCAATCACCTCCTAAAGGCCACACCTCCCAATACTGTCACATGGGGATGAAGTTTCAACAGGAATTTGGAGGGGACAAAAACATTCAAGCCATAGCAATTACTTAGGGAGGTTTTAATTTGTGGCTGGAAGAGAGAGAAACAGCTCTTAATGGGGGACTGTTGGCATCACTTGAACCTATACAATATTCTGCTAATCTTTTCTGTCAAACAAATCACATTTAAAAAATAACATGGAAGTGGGGTGCAGTGGTGCGCGCTTGTAATCCCAGCTACTTGGAAGGCTGAGGCAAGAGCATCACTTGAGCCCAGGAGTTCGAGGCCTGCCTGGACAGTACAACAAGACCCTCATCTCTTTAAAGAAAAACAAAAACATGAAAACTATGGTAGTAGAAACATCCTGAAACACCCACCTCACCAAGCTGTTTCACCCTGACCCCGTCCATTCCCCGCCACAACCAGGAAGACCTGTTGATCAAACAAAGCTGAGGGCATTAGCCTCCTGTGACAGGGACAGGTGGGCGCATTGCCTTGAGGGCCTCTTGGCTGCGTCTCGAAAAGGGAAAGTCAGAAAAAGGTTTTGGATTTTGAGCTTAAATGGTTTGAAGTAGGTCTTTCAAGAAAGGGACTGGCTGGGACTGGGCAAAGTTGTGACAGCATAGTTTATTGGTAGACACAGCAAGATGGGGTTTCTGATGAGTGAGCTGTTTGCTCATATTAACCAAACTGTTGGCCAGAAAATAACTGGATTTTCAGAATTTGCTAAAATAGCAGTGAAATGTTTATTGGTTTGCTGTCTTATCTTACTGTCAAGAATGTCATGGGTTAGACAGTTAAGTCATGCTGATACACATGGCTTCAGTTCAATCCCAGAAGTTGAGTTATTTGGACACTGTTCTTCTCAACACCCAGTTGCTCTTGAGCTCATTTCCCCCTGAGTTGGAGACCTGGGGCACGGTCGGTCCAGATGGGAAGAACGGGAGTATTTGGTCCTGTTGAAGCAGATTCATCACCCTGGGAAAGTCTTCAGCCAACACCTTGACTTCACTGAACTTCCTGAGAGAACCCAAACCAGAGCCACTCAGTTAAACCATGTCCAGATTCCCGACTGACAAAAAATAAGAGGATAATAAATGCTTGTTGTTGTTTTGAGCTGCTAAGTCTCGGGGTGTTCAGTTACACAGTGACAGAAAATGCATGCAGACTATGGTGTCTGGAAGTGAGGTGCTCCCAAAATACACATCTGAGATGTGAAGCTGACTTGGACATCAGGCAGTCGGTGGAAGGTAGAAGCTCTTCAAGAGAGTGAAACCTTAAAGAGCATCAAAGATACTTAGAATTTGACAGCCTTTGACAAGGCTGCCAGTGAGGACTTAAAGAAAAGGGAGGAGAATTAAACTGGGCCTGGGAGGGAAGGGGACCCTTGCTTTGGAGTGGCTGAAAGTCCAGCAACACTGCCACCTTCAGTGACAAGGAAAGTAGAAAGTGTTCCTGACGAGCTGGGCACTCCAGCTTGTCTGGGCCTTGCGAAGTTTTTGAATGGCTCTGCTCGGACCAAGACTTGAGTGCAAAATCAACATCAAGGACATACGTCTACACAAAAACTTGTACATGAATATTCATAGTACATTACTCATAATAGCCAACAATCGGAAACGACAGATGAATGGATAAACAAATGTGGTACATCCATACAATGAAATATTATTTGGCAAGAAAAAGGAATGAAGTACTGCTATAACATGGATGAATCTTGAAACAAATTTTGCTAACTGAAAGCAGCCACACCCAAAAGGCCTCTCACTATTCCTTTGCAATGAAGTGTCCAGAATAAACAAATCCCTAAGGACAGTGAGGAGGTTGGTGGTTTGAGGGGCCTGGGGAGGGTGGAACAGGAAGAGAAGGCTGAGGGGTATGGGATTTCTTTGGTGGGGTGATAAACAGGTTCGGGAATGAGACAGTGGTGATGGGATGAGCACCTCTACTCTGTGAATATACTAAAAACCACTGCAGTGTATACTTGAGTGGGTGAAATTTTGTGTGTGAATTATTCCTCAATAAAGCTGTTATTGTAATAAATTAACCAGAAAGGGTTTGCCCAGTTCTGAAGATGACTTAACTTTAAGAGGCAACCGAGCTTCAGTGTTTCTGGCCAAACAGAGAAGAAAGTGGATGAGAAAGAGGGACAGGCGCAGAGGGCAATGGAGGGAGCCGCAAAATGAAATCATCAGGTTTTTTTTTTTATTTTGTCATATTATGGGGATACAAATGTTGTGAAATCGTCAGGTTTGAGCTGCAATTTGGGGTCTGAAAGAGTTAATTTTCTCACAGTTTCTTAGGCCACTCTCAAATCAACACTTTGAGAATGGTTACAAAAATTCTCCAAAGTGACCACTGTAATGCTAAGTCACCCTTGATAGAATCGCACCATCTAGAGCGGGGAGCCCAGGAGCTGGAGTTCCAGTGTGGACGCCCAGGGCAGGCAGGATGGTCCCCAAGGGGCAGGACCTTGGACTGAAGCCAGCCCGGGAGAGTCTGGCAACAGGTCGATACAAAGCTCATGCAGCTCAGGCCTCAGACCCCCAACCTGATGTAATGCGGACCTAAAGGACTGTTCTGGAGGACAGAGGGGTGAAGAGAGAATCTTTCTGAAAACAAAGCAAAACGAAGTTCTGTTGAGGATTTTATAGATAATCCAATGGAAAGATGGTCTGTCTTTCAACACAGGGACTCAGGATTGGGCAAAGCCTATGACTCAACAGTACAGGACAAACAGATGCAGCCAAGTGAGGGTTCTGATGAGTCAGTTGGTACCCAGGTCCGCAAATTGTTGGCCAGGATACATCATTTTTGCAGGATTCTCCTGAAGCAAACAGTGAAGTTATTTATTGGTTTACTGGTTAGTCTTATCTTCCTAGAAGGAATTTTCTGAAAAAAAACATTAAATCAGGTTGATACAGGTGCTCTCAGTTCTTAAGCCTGAGAGTTGAGTTATGTTGATACTCATCCTCAGTGTTCTGTCAAGGCCATTCTGCCTTTTCCACCTTATTTTCTATGTCATCATTTTTTCCTGGCTTCAAGAAGCCCTCCTAGCAGCACATTAGGACCAGCTCCAGGTATAACGCTGTCCTAAAGAATTTCTCCCAGGGAAAGGTGAAAACTACCCAGGGAAAAGTGAAAAGAGGAACTTTATTCCATCCATTTTATGGGACTAGTATAAACTTAATATAATACCAACATCTTAAAGGCTAGTCTCACGCATGAACAAAGGAGTGAAGACCTAAATAAATATTAACAAACTAGCAGCAAATAAGAAAGAATAACATATGCTCAAGTTGGGCTTATTCCAGGAAAGCAAGATTTTTTAACTTGAAAAGCAATATATGTAATTCATCATATTTACAGAATAAAGGTGAAAATCACACAATCATCTCAATATGTGCAGGACAAAACCTTTTATTACATAAGAACATTTGATAAAAAATTAAATGCTTGGTCATGGTTTTAAGAAACCATTAGCAAGTTAGGTATAGAACGGAACTTCCTTAATTTGATCCAGAGTACCTTAAAAAAAATAAACAAAACACTGACTGGTGAGAAGTTCTCAATACCACCCAATGATGAGGACTGTGGCAAACCGGCCAACCCTCCCACTGACCAAAGACTTTGGAGAGTAAACAAATGCAGGCAGATTTTAGAGGGAAGTAAAAGTATGGAAAAAGGGACCAGCCTGGTGAGTTTTAGGGCCGTTTTTAAGGCTTACACGAGAGGACAGGTAGAGGATCCCAGCACAGTGCAACTCACTATCTTTAAGAGAGCCTGGCCAATGCAATGTCTAGAAAGTGAGGAAGGACTCCTAAAAAGAGAGCTAGAAAAGGGAGTCCAAAATTCTGTGTAAACTCAAGTCTCTGGCTGAAGTCTGGACCATGCAGCTGGCAAGCAGATTCTAGCAGCTTGCAGGCAAGGCTGCGATGGAGACTAGAGGCTGCCTGCCACCAGTCAGCCGAGTGTCCATCTCGAGTCTGACCAAGTTAACTTCCTGCCAAAAGAGAAACGCCAACACCCAGCCCCTGAGTCACCCCAGCTTCTGAGGCTTCCCAGCTGAGGCCCAGGACAACAAGCAACACAGACAAAATATCCCTGCAATATTTTTTCCAAGCTCTGAGTCACAGAACCTGTGCACATAGCAAACTGGTGCTGTTCTGCTGGGATGGCTTGTTACGCAGCGGTAGGTAATAAGACAGTTGGGTGGGCGTCTACTGCTACCTGCCACCCCAAAAAGGAATGGAACAAAATAAAGACAAAGGAAGAAACAGAAAACAAACATAAATAGAAAAGACTAAAACCAAAGACTGATTATTTCAAATTATCAAAGAAAAATAAACCTTTGACAGTATTAGCAAGTTAACAGAAGAAAAGTTGCAAATAATAAAAATATAGAATTAAAAAGGAAATAAATACAGGCATAGCAGAATATTTAAAAACAATAAGAAGATATAGACAACTTCTCATGAGTAAATCTGAAATCCTATATAAATGGATACATTTACAGAAAAATATAAAATGTCAAACTAGTATAAAAAGAAATAGCGACTGTTAACAATTAAAGATATAGAAAGGCCATTCAAAACCATCTCCACAAAAAAGCCCCAGGCCCAGACAGACTAAATTGACAAAGAATAGATAATTTCTGCCTTTACACATATTTACTGAAAATAGATGAAGAGAGAAGTCTTGCCAACTCCTTTTAGGAGGTTAGGAAACCATAATTCCCAGTCGATGTAAAAAATAACTTATACAAATAAAATTATAGGCTGGGCATGGTGGCTCACACCTGTAATCCCAGCACTTCAGGAGGCCAAGGTAGGAGGATTGCTTGAAACTAGTATTTCAAGACCAGCCTGAGCAAGAGCGAAACCCTGTCTCTACAAAAAACAGAAAAATTAGCCAGGCATGGTGGCACATGCCTGTGGTCCCAGCTGCTCGGGAGGCTGAGGCAGGAAGATAGCTTGAGCCCAGGAGTTTGAGGTTGCAGTGAGCTATGATGATGCCACTGCACTCTAGCCCAGGTGATAGAGTGAGACCCTGTCTTAAAAATAATAATAAAAATAAACATAAAGTAAATTTTAAAATAATAAAATTATAGGTCAACTCAGTCAAAAATAGCGGTGCAAATTTTAAAGGAATTCACGATTAATTCTTTTTTAAAAGGTAGGGCCATGATTAGGGCACTTGCTTTGGGCAGAAAATTTAAGGATATTCAAAAAAACTCAATCATAAAGATAAGTATTTTAAGGCACTACCTTAAAAATCTAAGTTGATGCAAAAAAACCCCTGTGATGAACAAAATATCCAAATCTTAAGTGAAGTCAGCATCAGTATTACTGATTTTTTTTCTTTTACCTCAGCTCCAATATGGCTTAGCACGGCACAGTTACTGGTCCTGTCTCTATTTAAATTTTTATTTTGTTCATAACTGATTTTTGCAGTATTATTTTTGAATTTTTAAAATATTTATCATGATGACTGAGCTTTTTGGCACCTCCTTAAACTTCACTTGGCTCCCTCCCCTGACCTTGGTTCTGGCCTTGAAAGATAATCTGTCTGGATAAGTAGGGCTCATGTGAGGGACGCAGGGATGGCTGAACATCAGAGATTCTGTCAACTCAGTTCCTCTGCCATTACAGGAAAAGCAGTGTGAGACTTTCACAACAAATGCAGAAAAAGCATTTTACTAAAGAAGAAACACTATTATGATTAAAATTCTGGAACATAAAGGAAACAAGAAAACTTCCTTAACTTGAGAAAGGCTACCCACCAATAACCTAGATAGATGTTTTATTTAATGGATAAAACTTAGACACACACCTTTAAGATTGAAAACAAGACGGGCAGGATACCCATTACCTATGCTAATGTTTGACAGTACTGGGCACTCTGGCCAATACAATAAATTAAGAATAAAGGAAAAGTATAAATATAAATGGAAGATACAGAACTGTCATTGTTTGGAAATGTGATGATAATAACCTACTACACCAGCTAACTATCTGAATAAATGTAAGAGTCCATCAAGGTTGCTATATGTATGACCAACTTAAAATGCATTAATAAATTGTGTTCCTCCATACTCATAATAACCAAATAGAAAATATAATAGAAAATAAGATTCATTCATAAGAGCAGCAAATACTCTAAGGTATCTGAGAGTTAAGCTAATAAAAATGAACAAGAACTGTATGGAGAAAAATATTAAAGTCTACTAAGATCATAAAGAAAGATAAATGAAGGCTATTCTATGTGCCGTATACTATGTAAATTAACCCACAATTTAATGAACCACATTAGAGTGGGTTTCTGAATTAACCCACAAACTCAATGGAAATCCAATCAAAATTCCACCAGAAATTTTTTTAGACAGTTAACAAACTTACTCTAAAATGTATAGAAAATAAAATAGCAAAATTTATCATTCTAAAGTAAATAAAAATCGAGACTCTTTATGTTGCAGAATTAAGCAATTAGATTAGAAAAGAAGATATGACAGAATTACTTGGCATAGGAGAAAAAAAAGATAAAACTGTCTTCACACATATGATCATTGTAGAAAACTAATAGAGGCCAGGCGCGGTGGCTCACGCCTGTAATCCTAGCACTCTGGGAGGCCGAGGCGGGCAGATAGCTCGAGGTCAGGAGTTCGAAACCAGCCTGAGCAAGAGTGAGACTCCATCTCTACTATAAATAGAAAGAAATTAATTGGCCAACTAATATATACAGAAAAAATTAGCCGGGCATGGTGGCACATGCCTGTAGTCCCAGCTACTCGGGAGGCTGAGGCAGCGGGATTGCTTGAGCCCAGGAGTTTGAGGTTGCTGTGAGCTAGGCTAACGCCATGGCACTCATTCTAGCCTGGGCAACAAAGCGAGACTCTGTCTCAAAAAAAAAAAAAGAAAACTAATAGAATCTACAAAAATGCTACTCGAACAAATAAATGAGTTTAACAAGGCTGCAGGATATAAAATCAATATACAAAAATCAATTGTATTTCTATACTGGCAACAAACACTTGGAAATTGAATATTTAAAACAATACCCTTTTCTAGCCATTGAAACCACAAAGATAAATAAAAATTTTTAAAAGCATCCTTTACAATAACACCAAGAGATATGAAATACTTAATTTCAAATATGACAAAAGATGTGTAAAATCTGTACACTGAAAACGATTATACAAAATGATGCTGAGTTTAAAGAAGACCCACATAAATAGAGAGATATACATACTGTGTTCACGAGACAAAAAAGCTGTCAGTTCTTCCCTTCTTCCCAAATTCATCTATGGACTCAACACAATTCCAATCAAAATGTCCAAATGCCAGAAGGCTTCTTTTTTTTTTTTTGAGACAGTCTTGCTCTGTTGCCCAGGCTAGAGGGCAGTGGCCTCATCATTGCAACCTCAAACTCCAGGGCTCAAGCAATCCTCCTGCCTCAGTCTCCCAGAGTGCTAGGATTACAGGCCTCAGCCACCATGACTGGCCAGCATTTGGGGGGGGGGGGTAGAAAATGATAAATGATTCTAAAATTTATATCAAAATGCAGATAACCGATTTATAGCAGAAGATGGCGGATGAGAAACACCGCCAGACAGAGTGTCTCTGAAGAAAAGACAGATTCTAGCAGAAATTAGAAGAAAGAAGCAAGAAGACGAGCCTACATCGGATGAGGGTCGGCAGGAGGAGTACCTGAGACCACGGGAGACTCCACGGGAGGAGGTCGCGGAGGAGAACTGGAGGCTGGGACCCCCGGAGCAGCCCGGAGACCAGCGGGAAGGGTAGGTGGATCTGCCGTTTCCCCTCCCCTGCATCCGGGACTGCTGGTGGGCTCCCCAGCAAGCGGAGGGACCTGCGGACACCAGCCCAGCGACAACCGCCACCAGTGAGCGGTAAGCCAGTAGCAGACGCGGCACCAGGCTCCCAACTCCCTCGGGGCCCCTCCGTGTGCACAGACCCGAGCCGCGCGGCAGACGCCATATTGCCTCCTCCTCCCCTCCCCNGGCTGCCCAGAGAGACAGAGAGACAATATAGCCACCAGCCGGAGGCACCTCCAGGGAACGGGACCTTCCCTTTTGGGGCCCTACAGCTGACTAAGGGGAACTCAGACTGTGAGCTCTCTGCCCGCCAGCCCTCCCAGGTGCTCCTGGCACAGTGATCCCAGGAGAACAGGGCAGAGCCTGAGGTTGAGAGACATAGACCCAGCTTGGGCTCCCTGTGGGTGAATTGGGACAGGCACGCGTCTCCCTGGTGGGGACAAAGTTTGAACTCTGGGACCCAGAGGTCAGACCTGCAGACCACATCCCGTGCACCGAGGCCTCGCATTGCCCGGGGCACAGAAGGGATATACTTGAACAGCCTGCTGAGGTGTGTGTGCCTTCAGGGGCAGATCAGCGTCCTAGAGGGCAACCCTCCCCACCAAAGGAAGGCCGTGCGCCCAGCCCAGGTGGCGTTCCTGCGCAGGGAACCTCCTCGCCAGCATCACAGCCAGGGGAGGCCTGGTGGCGTGTGGTCTGGCCTGCTGACAGAGGCCCAGGAGTAGCCGCGGACTTGGGGATGGTGGAAAGAGGCCAGGCCCGCTCCAGACTGCGGGTCTCGGACAGCCCCACCCCCACATGCAGACTCTCTGACTGAGCGGGGCCATTCCAGCCCCTCCCTGTCAGCTTTGCCTGGAAGCAGAGAACAGAACTTTGACCCCTGCTGACGACATTGGTGGTGCCTGAGGGCAGGCTTACCCACCTCAGCTCCACCCAGACTCTCCCCTAGACCAGCCCTCACTGAAGGGGAGAAAAGGACACACCTGGAAGTCCCAGGGCCCCACCCACCACCTGAGGCATTAGAGTTCTCTCTTCAGGAACAAGAGCTGATAACAGGACACAAAAACAACAGCGTAGCCTGTTCCTCCA
>VSMD01028554.1:0-11371 GCA_008750895.1 Mirza zaza | reverse complement strand
CCCGCCCACAGGCCCGGCAGGCCACCTGGCAGCAGTGCTGGCCTCCCTCCTGGTCCTGCTGGCGCTGCTGCTGGCCGCGCTGATCTACGTCAAGTGCCGCCTGAACGTGCTGCTCTGGTATCAAGACACGCACGGGGAGGTGGAGATGAACGGTGCGCGGGACCGCGGGCGGGAGGGCCAGGCGGGCGGGCCAGGCGGGCTCAGTTCTGCGTGGGGGCGGGGCGGGGCAGGGGGGGTGCGACTTCACCCCTGGAGGGCTCCGTGGGCGCACGAGGGCGCAGGGCCGGGTCGCTGGAACGGGAGCGGTTAGAGTCGGCGGCAGGGGCGCACCCGTCTGGAGGGCTAGGGGAGCCGAGACGCTGGGTGCCCGGGGGCCCGGGGGCGGCCGCGCTGACTGGCCGCCGTCCGCAGACGGGAAGCTCTACGACGCCTACGTCTCCTACAGCGACTGCCCTGAGGACCGCAAGTTCGTGAACTTCATCCTGAAGCCGCAGCTGGAGCGGCGCCGGGGCTACAAGCTCTTCCTGGACGACCGTGACCTGCTGCCCCGCGCGGGTACGGCCCCGCCCCGGCTACCTGCAGGCCCCGCCCCGCCCAGCTGCAGGCCCCGCCCCGCCCAGCTGCAGGCCCCAGCCACCTCTAGGCCCCGTCCCGCCCACCTGCAGACCCCGCCCCTCAGCCCCGCCCCGGCCACCTGCAGGCCCCGCCCCGGCCACCTGCAGGCCCCGCCCCTCAGCCCCGCCCCGGCCACCTGCAGGCCCCACCCCGCCCACCTGCAGACCCCGCCCCTCAGCCCCGCCCCGGACACCTGCAGGCCCCACCCCGCCCACCGCTCGGGGCCCGGTCCAGCCCGTAGCTTTCGGCGCCCTCTCCGCCCGGGCCCTCCTGACGCCTGGTTCCCGCAGAGCCCTCGGCCGACCTCCTGGTGAACCTGAGCCGCTGCCGCCGCCTCATCGTGGTGCTTTCGGACGCCTTCCTGGGCCGAGCCTGGTGCAGCCACAGCTTCCGGTGGGTCCCGCGCGGGGTTGGGCGGGCCCCAGCCACGCCCGCGCTGACGGTCCCGCCCCGCAGGGAGGGCCTGTGCCGGCTGCTGGAGCTCACGCGCAAACCCATCTTCATCACCTTCGAGGGCCAGAGGCGCGACCCCGCGCACCCCGCGCTCCGCCTGCTGCGCCAGCACCGCCACCTGGTGACCTTGCTGCTCTGGAGGCCCGGCTCCGTGGTGCGGGATCGGGCGGGCCAGGGCTGGGGCTGGGGCTGGGGTGCGGGAGGGCGCGGGGGCGGCGGGCGCCCTGGGGGTGGGGGCTTTGCGAGTGGGCTCTGAGGGAGGTTCTGTGGCCTGCCCCAGAGGAGAGGGCGGGCGGAGCGCGGGTGGGAACCGTGGGTCCGCTGCAGGGGGTGCTCCTGCGCCACAGCGGCCAGGGGCCTCCGTTTGCGCCCCCTCCTGTGTGTTCACATGCAAATGGCCCCACCCCCCCAGACGCCTTCCTCTGACTTCTGGAAAGAGCTGCAGCTGGCCCTGCCGCGGAAGGTGCAGTACAGGCCGGTGGAGGGAGACCCCCAGACACGGCTGCAGGACGACAAGGATCCTATGCTGATTGTTCGAGGCCGCGCCCCGGAGGGCCGGGCCTTGGACCCAGAGCTGGATCCCGACCCCGAGGGGGACTTGGGTAAGCCCACCCAGCCCGCCCCTGACCCGAGCAGCTCAGCCTGGGGTGGATGGGCAGCCACAGAGCAGAGGGCCCAGAAAGGGGCATGCTCCCAGCATTGAGCTCCCTGCAGCCCAGGGACGGGCTTGATGCCCCCCAGAAGCCCTCACTCCCTCTCCCCTGGAGGTGCTCAGGCCCAAGGCCTGCCTGGAGACTTTCTGAACCTCACGTGGCCCCATGGCGGGCGTGAGCAGGGACTGCCCCCAGGGCAGTGGCCCCCGGGGAAGGCAGACTGTGGACAGCCCAGCCTCAGGTGTGGCCATATCCCCTCCCCAGGTGTGCGAGGGCCTGTGTTTGGGGAGCCCTCGGCTCCACCGCACACAAGTGGGGTCTCGCTGGGAGAGGGCCCGGGCAGTGAAGTGGACGTCTCGGACCTCGGCTCCCGAAACTACGGTGCCCGCACGGACTTCTACTGCCTGGTGTCTGAGGAGGACGTGTAGCCCCCACCCCACCCCCGCGTGCAGGATAACCAGGGACATCTGGGGGCAGAGGCAGGTGGGTCGTTTCTGCAACAGGCAGGACCAGGGCCCCATCCTGGACCCTCAGGGGAGGGGTCCGAACCGAGCTGCCTCCTAATGCCAGAAAATAAAGTTGTTTTTTGGACTCTGCCTGGGCCTTGCTCTCCTCTCCTGGGGTGGAAGGCGCCTGTGCTGCCCTGGGCTCTCCACACCCCTTCTCATCCACCGTCCCAGCCAGTCACCACGTGGCTGCCTATCCACCGTCCTGAGCAGCTCAGGGCCTCCAGTCTCCCTGCCTGGCCCCTGCTTGGGGGTGTGATGTCCCGAGTCTCCCTCCGATCTGGACACATCCTGGAGGAGTGTCCACTTCTGCCCTCAACTTCTGAGCTTTGCAGAAGCTTTTTGTTGTAACGATAGCAACAGTAGCTTCACAACCAAATGGCCTGGCTCTGGGTAAGATAGGTAGGGATAGGCTTGGGGTCCCAGAGCCTACTGGGCCCCAAGCCTCAGTGGCCAGCGTGGGAGTCCCTGGCCAGGCACAGGGGGCAGACCTGAGTCCCCTGGTGCTGGCCCCTGGCGGGCAGCAAGGGTGTTGCGTGCAGTTACTGCATGAGTGCACTGTACGAGGCAGCCCTGCCTCCAGCCGCTCCGCTCACCAGGCCCCCAGCTCTGCTGCAGCCTGGCCTGCGGTGCACTGAGGCTGTCCCTGCTGTCCCTCGACCCTCTCCGCCCTGCAGGGCCAGCGCCCCTCTGCTGCGCGCTCCACCCCTGTCCTGGGTCCTCAGACCTCGGGAGGCTCATGTGTGAGCTCAGGCCGTGAGTGTCCTTGGGGCAGGTGGGTGTGCTTGTGGACACCGTAAGTCCCAGGACCGGCCACCCAGGTGGGGCTGCTGTGGAAGTGTGTGGGCCAGTGGATGTGTTCATTGCCATCTTTATTTCAGGGCCAGCCACCCTGTGGAGCTGCCAGGCCACAGCTGGCCCCACTTCCACCCTACGCACCCAAGCTGCCTCAGCCCTGCCCCAACCCCTGCCCTGCAGAAGCCAAGTCCCCCGCTGTGAGCCCCACCCCTCCTGGTGGCCTAGGCCTCTCAAGTTGCACAGGGCCCCCGTAAGAGGCCCCTTGGGCGTCAGTCTTCTCCTCCAGGCCAGGCTGGCGCGGCCGGAGCTGAGCCTGTCCCTCGGAGGCTGGGCCACTTCGCCACCTTCTCCTCCTCCAGGAGGTCTCGCCTACGGGCCCAGGAAGTCCTCCTTCCGATAGCCCTTCTGCGGTGAGGGGCCGGGAGTCAGGGTGCACGCCTGCCCTCCCTCTGCCCGCTGCCTGCCCCAGTGTGCCTGGCATGGCACGGACCCCTTGTTCCCAGGTCCCTGGTCTCCACCTCCCACTACCCTCTTCCCGGGCCTCCTGCTCCACGTGCGTTTCCACGGCCCTCCCTGACATGGGCCCCCTCCTGTGCCCCGCACTCAGGGCCCACACCCCACAGCCCTGCTTGCCCTGGGCTCTAGGAACCTACCGCCCGGAAGTCACGGTGGAGCTTATTGTACTGCCACAGGTTGGCCAAGAGGCTGGAGGCTGCCCGGGAGGACTTCTCGCTGTCGGGGCTGGGGGTGGGGGGTAGTCAGGAGGTGACACACATGGCCAGAAGCCTGGGAGGGCCAGAGAGCCCCGCCAGGCTGCCGCAGGGTCACAGGGTCAGGTCCGCCTCACCTGTCCCGCTTCTTCTTGATGAAGATGAGCTTCCGGAGCCCGTCGAAGTAGAGCAGGTCCCGGGCAGCGATGGGGCTGGCCACCACCAGGTTGTTGAGCACAGCGATGATGTTGACCAGCACGTCAGCTGGGGGCGACTTCTCACCCACGCTGCCGGGGAGCTTCTCGATCAGGTGGCTCACAACCTTCGTGGCTGCCGGCAGGTCCGGAGGTCAGTCCTCACCTGCACGCCTGGCCACCTCGCACCTGGGCCCCCTGCCTCCCCCGGGGAGCCGGCGAGCCTGGGCACTGTGCCCAGCGGGGGAGGCGGCAAGCGGGGAGAAAGCCAGGCCTGGGTGGACGCCCAGCTGGGAGGACAGCCCAACTCACACATCTCGTCCTTGTTCCTGGCATTCCGGGACAGGTTTCGGATGAGGCCCGTCAGCGAGCGCAGCTGGTGGTGGTCTGCAGTCCGTACACGGTCTAGCAGGGGGTTCAGGATGCGCTCCTGCTCCAGGGCCAGGCGGCTCAGCACACCGGCCCACTGCGCGGGAGGGGTGGGGGGGACGGGGTGTGAGCGGAAGGCCCCCCGACCCTCAGGTCCAGCCGGAGGTCCTGGGGCGCAACCGCTTCTCTGCCTCCTGCTGCCACCAAGGGGTCTCTGCTTGGTGACCCAGATCGGATCCGGAGCCTCCCCGGACCCCCCGCGGGGAGCCCCAGTCCGCACAGGGCCCCAGGACACATCTGCCGGGCGCTGACCTCAGACGCCCCCTCCCTGCCAGACTGCGACCCCTGGCACAGGCTCCGCCCCCCCGGCCTCGGCCCCAGCCCAGGCCCACCCTGCGGTCTCCCGCGGTGATGTTCTGCAGCGCCCCAGCCGCCGCCTCCGTGGTGTGACGGTTGAGCTCACAGCGCTGCAGCAGCCGGTTGTACAGCCCCACGATCTGGGGACTCCACAGCCACTCCAGGCCCTTGGGGTCCTTGGACACCTCCGCGAAGGTGAGCGCATCGGCAGTCAGCGGCAGCTGCTCGGGAGGAGGGCGCCCCGGGTCAGCGGGTCGGTGGCCCCGCCCACCGCCCGCCCACCGCCCGCCCAGGCCGGGGTGGGGGGTGTGGGGGTGTGTGGGGGGGATGGTAACCCACCTCCCGCAGCCGCCGGCTCTGCGGTGTGAAGCAGCCCACCACCTCGCCAGGTGGCACGCCCGCCATGTCCCTGCGGCCTCGGCCCTCTAGCCGCTGCAGGGCAGAAGGTGGCATCTCGTCGTACAGGCGGTAGGACAGGTTGCGCAGCACGCACACGGCATTCTCCACGCTCTGGGGAGGGAGGGCGGGCGGTCAGAGGGGCCCCCGGTGCACCCGAGCCCCCGGGCGGGCCACCCTCACCTTGTCCTCGCACTTGCCCACGTCCAGGGCGTGGTTGATGTAGGTGACCAGGGCATCCACCAGCCCGTGGCACTCGCGCATCTTCTGGCGGGTGGCCTGCGAGGCTGAGCTGAGGTTCCTGGGGAGCGAGGCAGGTCAGAGCCCTGATCCCAGGCCTTACCTAGGGCTGGGGTGCCCCCCCAGTGCCCATCCATGCCTCCTGCCCCTGGCCCCACTGCCCAGCTATCTCCCAACCCATTGCTACAGATGTCAGATCAGGTGCCAGCTTTAGTGAAGCCTGAGCCTGCAGCCCCCCGAAGTCTGCTGACACCCAACCACACCTGGTGGCCACACCTGGTGGCCACACCTGGCCTGTCCCCCATCCTGCTCCAGCCCTTGCGTCCTCCGGCCTGTGTCCTGCTCCCAGCCCCTCTGGCTGGCTGCACCTGTCATCCGGGCCTCAGACTAAGACATATCTTCTCAGCCCCTAGCACAGCCTCTCGCCCCCACCCACGCACCTGAGGAAGCCAGTGGCGTTGTAGAAGATCTCGGCCTCAGAGGCGTTCTGTTGGATGAGGGGGGGCCCCCCGGCGCCCGACAGGGGGCTCAGCACCAGGTCCGTGAGCTGCTCCAGCGTGTCGCGGGCCAGGCGGTCCTTCAGGTGGTCGCTGGATGAAAGGTTCCACAGAATGCCTGGGCAGGTGGGGCCGGGCTGCCGTCAGGGTCACCCCCGGCTGCCTCTGTTTCTCTGGGGACGGTGGGGAGGAGGCTCCCCTTCCCCTAGGGCCGGCCCGGGGTTTGTGCTCTATCCAAGAAGCCCCCTGGGGAGATGTGAGGGTGGCTTGTGGGCTACAGGGATGGGACCACGCAGGAAAGAGCACGTGGGGACGAGAGGGCCTGGGGGTCGAAGAAGCTCCAAAAAGACACAGCCACAGAACAGTCGCTGGGGATGCATGGCAGACGGAGTCTGAGGGGAGCAGGGGTAGGGACACAGCCAGTGCAGAGAGGGACAGAAAGGCCAAGGGGAGGGGAGGAACGTTGTGGGGTAGAGGGGCCAGGTGGAGGAGGGGCCAGGTAGAGGAGGGGCCAGGTGGAGGAGGAACCAGGTGGAGGGGAGACAGCAGAGGAGGGGACAGGTGAAGGGTGAGGCAGGCAGACTATAGGACATAGACATGCCAGAGGGGACAGGTTGAAAGGGGGACAGGCGGAGGGGGACAGGTAGAGTGGGACAGGTGAAGGAGGGGACAGGTGGAGGAAGGGACAGGTGGAGGGGGGACTGCATAGGAGGGGACAGGTGAAGGGTGGGGCAGGCAGACCATGGGACACAGACAGGCCAGAGGGGACGGGTGGAAGGGGGGACAGACGGAGGGGGACAGGTGGAGTGGGACAAGTGGAGGAGGGGACAGGTGGAGGAAGGGACAGGTGGAGGGGGGACAGCAGAGGAGGGGACAGGTGAAGAAGGGTGGGGCAGGCAGACCATGGGACACAGACAGGCCAGAGGGGACAGGCGGAGGGGGACAGGGGGAGGAGGACAGGCGGAGGGGGACAGGCAGAGGGGGACAGGCGGAGGAGGGGACAGGCGGAGGGGGACAGGCGGGGGGGGACAGGCAGAGAGCACGAGTGGCACCTGTGACGTTCTTGCGCAGCTCATCGTCCTGCTCCCGCAGTGTCCGCAGCAGCTCGAATATCCCGTTCTCCTCCACCAGGGCCAGCTTGTTGTCTGTGTTGTCATAGATGAGGTTGCGCATGGCGCCCGTGGCGTGGCGCTGCACCTCCTGGTTGGCGTGGTTGAACAGCTTCACCAGCCTGGGTATGGCCTGAAGGCTGCGGGCCTGCGGGCACAGGCACAGGGGCGCACACACGTGTGAAGATGCAGGTGTATGCAGACACGTCCAGGTGTGTGGAGACATGCACAGATAATACAGACGTGCTAATGTGTGTAGGCATATGCATGTATATGCAAATGAAGCAGGTGTATGCAGATGTATGCAAATTGCACCCTCCTGCCCATCTTCCGCCGAGGAGGCTCTGCACAGGGTGGGGTCTTCCTAGTCACTTGGGGACTGGCGAGAGGTGCTCAGGGACCAGAGCTCAGTGAGGGGTAGGGGGGCTAGCAGGGTAGCTACTGAGGGGAGGGCGTGGGTGGCCAGGGGCCAGTCACCTGCTTCTTGGCGGCCGCGTCACTGTAGCACTTGTGCTGGATGTAGGCTGCTCCCAGCACCTGCAGGTTGGGGTCTGAAGCCATGAGGTACTTGACCGCTGAGGGCAGGTCAATGTCATCAAAACTGCAGAGCCAGGGGTCAGGGGTCAGGGTGACCTTGGGTTCAGGCCCCAGCATGGCGGAAGCCCCTCCCTGTGCCAGCCCAGCTGCTCACCCGCTGCTGAGCCTCTGCAGGGAGCGGTGGCTGCAGTAGCTGTCCAGCCCACGCACGTCGGGCAGGTGGCCCGAGTCAGCCAGGCTGAGGCTGCGCACGGACGGTGCCCGGACCACAGGCTCCAGGACGGCCCCCGGCGGCACTGCCCCAGCCCCCCCGCGACTCCGGTGGCTGCTCTGGAACCGCTGCAAGGTCCGCATGGCAGGGGCACGGATGGTCCGGCAGGGGGGGCCCTCCGGGGCCTCGGGCCAGTCTAGCCCGGCCGCCCGCCCGGAGCTGGAGCTGGCCTGGCGCTCGTAGGCGAAAGCCCTGTAGCTGGAGGCGGCCGCGGGCTCCAGCTGCTCGGACACCACGCTGTAGCGGTCGTCCAGGCCGCCGGGCCCCAGCCTCAGGGAGCGCAGCGACAGGGTGTCATAGTCGGCCCGGCTTCCGGCCCCGCCGCGCTCGTGGAAGGACACGGGCCTGGCGGGCATGTGCAGGGCGGGCTGGGCGGCCCCGTACCCCACGGCCGGGAAGGCGCCGCCCCCGTTGGGGGCAGAGCTCAGCCTCTGACTGCTGCTCAGGTCCACCGCCGAGCGAGAGGACCAGGAGGCCGGGCCGTAGGCCGGCTTGGCGACGGGCCGGAAGGTCTGTCGGGGGAGTGGGGAGGGTGGTGAGGGGGTGTCTGGGGCTCGCCTGCACCCGCCCAGCGCCAACCCTGCAGCCCCCAGCCTCACCACGGAGCCTTCCGCTCCCTGGCCCGCAGAGCTGGGACTGTGCCCACTCCGGCCAGGCCCCTCACTCACCGAGGTCTTGTCCCCGCTCAGGCCCTGAGACCGAGAGCTGAAGCCGGACTGCAGGGTGTGGTACGGGCCCCTGAACGTGCCTGTGGACAGGGACAGTGGTAGCCCCTCTGGGCCAGACAGCAAAAGCCCTTGCCCCGGGGGCAGCCTTGGATCTCAGGCAGGGAGGCCAGGGCCAGGTGGGCTTCCCCGTCTCTGCCTTGGCCTCGTCTCCTCCGGGGGTCAGGGGGAAACAGCTGGCATTCTGGCTGCCTGGGCCATGTGCCTGGCACTCCTCTGTCAGCTCTCCAATCTCTGCCAGGGCACGGCGCCCAGCCCCCTCCTCCAGGAAGGCAGCCAGGCCTGCCACGGCTTACACTGACCTCTTGGAGCTCCTCTCATGCCTAGACTCGTCTGTGCCACGGCCACAGGGGAGTGAGAGCATGCTGGCCAAGGACACACTGCTTCCCTGGACCAGTCTGCCCTGATGGCAGCGCCCAGGCAGGGGCCACACCCACCCCCTGAGCACCTGTGAGCCCAGGGCAGCCACAGCAGCCCGACTCCACGGCGAGTGGACAGACAGGTGAGTGGGCAGCCAGGTGCGTGGACAGACAGGTGGGTGGCCAGAGGGACTGGAGAGTGGGCGGTGAGTGTCACATGGGTGGTGGCCAGTGGGCAGCTGGATGAACAGGTGGGCGGGTGCTGAGTGGACAGAGGGGTGTACCGGGAGAGCTGGACGCAGGCCAGCGACCTGCCTGAGGGGCCCTGGGCCCTCCCCCGACTCTGCCCAGGAGCCAGACGGTCTGTGAGCCCCCCAGCAAGCTCCAGACCCACCCTGGTTAATGAGGCTTCTGACGCTAGGGAGGCCCAGCCTGGGGGGACACACCTCTGCCCAGGGACCTCACCCCCACCCCCAAATTATAATCCACCTCCCCCTAATTGGCAGGCCGGCTAGGGTGGTAATTAACCCTCCTCCACCCTGTGACCCCTGGGCACCCGGTCTAGTCCCCAGCAAGGCTGAGGCCCAGGGAGGAGGGCCCAGCGATCGGGCTGCCCCAGCGATCTGCCCCTCTCCTCCCCCCTCCCCGGCAAGTGGCTGCAGCCAGTCCTAGGCAGGTCCCCCAAATGTCCCGTGGACACGGTGAACTGGGCCTGGGCCCCTGACATTCTGGGAGGTTCATCTTACTGTCTAACCTTAATCCCTGTTGCTGGCAAGGAAGGAAGTGACATTTCTAGAACGTCTGTGTGATCCTTTGACACACACGGGCACAAACTCCCCCCGCCCCCAGCGGGGCCAGGGCTCCTGCACAGGTGGGTCTGGCTGGCTCTCAGGGCCCCCCTCCATCTGCTGTTCCCACGGACAATATCTGGGTCACTCCAGCCGGGCCCTCCCCCTGCAATTCCGCAGGGAGGCCCTGGTCCAGACAGGCCTTGGCGCTCCTCCAGGACTTCCGAGACACCCCCTGCCCCGTTCCTGGCCTGCTCATTCCTGTGGGGTGTGGGGGGCACGTGGGGAGCAGGCTGGTGTCTGAGGGTCTGTGCCGAGTCACCGAGACCAAGCAGGAGCCTGCGCTCCGTGGGGCTGGGTGTGTGCGTGCCCGGGGTTTGCAGACGGCTGGGCCCGTTCCGCCGGCCATGTGCCCACGCCCCCGCCAGTCCTCCCCGCAGGGAGGGATGAGGCTGCAGGGACAGGAGGGTCCCAGCTAGGCTCCCTCCTGGAGGACCCAGGGGTCCCCACTGGGGTGGGGCAGCCCCACCCCTGGTCCCCCCGCCCGCCAGGGTGGGGCGGTGACTCAGTGCGAGGCCTAGGTGAGTCAGGAGCTGAACCCGGAGCCGCCCGCCACCGCGGCGGCCTCTGCCCCTCTCGCCGCCAACCTGGGGCAGCCACCTCTGCCTGCCGCCGCCGTCCGTCCCGCCCGGCACCGTGCGGCCCTGGCCTACCTCTGGCTGCTTCAGCCTCCGCCTCGGTGGCCCCGTTGTGCCGGGGCTGCTGGCCCAGCTGCAGAAGGCGGGCGCGGACCTGCTCCTGGACGCGGGCTGCCCGCAGTCGCTCCGCCTCCGGCCCCTCTGCTCCCCGGCGATCCAGCTGCAGGTCCGAGGGCAAGGCCAGGGAGCACACGCCAGCCTCGGGCTGCAGGGCGGACAGCAGGAAGTTACCGTCCTGCATGGCAGCGGGGGTGCCGGGCCCGGGCCTCAGGGCCGCCTCCGCCGCCTCCGCCGCCTCCGACCTAAACTATCTCTAGTCTTGTTCCTTGAGGCCCTGTCCCCGGAGTTCCCTCCCCACGTCCCTGCTGGCTGGCTGGCCGCACCCAGAACCAGCCCGGAGACAGACGCTGGCCTGGCCCTGAGCTCCGCTGGGGGCGGGGATACCTGGGCCAGGTGGGAGGGAGGGGCTGCCGCCTGCTTGAGGTGGAGTTTGGGCGGAAGAACAGGCCCTACATGGCCCTAGGTCCCAGCCTGGCCTCCTGCCGCCTTTTCTGCGTCGGCCCGGGTCCTCGCTGTCAGCCTGTGAAAGGCGGACCTGGCCCACGGGCGTGGGGGTGGGCCAGATGGGCCTGCTGGGGTGCCAGTGGCTGACCAGCCCCCTGAGCGCCTGGGGTGCCTTTGGGGGAGCCTGTGGCCTGACACCTCCCAGTCTGAGGGGAAGGTGTCCCACTCCTTAGGGGTCTGGGGCTCTAGGTAGCTCCAGGGACCAGGCAACCTCCAAGACAGCCCAACTGTGAGGCCCAGACAAGGCCAGAGGGACCCTCCTGGCTCCTGGGACCCCAGCAGTCTGGCTCCAGCCCCCAGGCCTGGGGTGGGAGGCCGTTCCCAGCACATGAGTCAGGGCAGCAGGCGGGGTGGCCCCAGGGGGTTGACTCAGAGGGGCCTGGACTCATGTCAGTGCCTGCCAGGCTGGGGGCAGGAGCCGGGATGTGCAGAGAAGAGCCCAGCAGTTGGGGGGGGCAGGGAGGATGGAGGCCCAGGAGTCTGGGGAGACAGGGGCTGGGATGGGGGCCCAGGAGTCTGGGGGGACAGGGGG